>PVJX010021489.1:0-31796 GCA_004027295.1 Dolichotis patagonum | reverse complement strand
TTCATCTCCAGAATACAGCAATGGAACGAGCAGAGCTGTAACTGAAGCCCAGTCAGCTGACTTGGAGTTCACAGAAAGGAAACTTCTCACGGGTATGCACGGGAGCTCAGGGACCTGATTGTCTGCAGTAGGGACCTGATCATGTGCTGGCTTGAAGAAACAAACCATGTCACAAACCACTGTGGAAAGGAATGCAGACGACCGGGTCCTTACCCCCAGAGAAACCAAGTTCTGCCAGCAACTCTAGGGGCTTGCGAGAGTTCGAAATGAAAAGCCATTTTCTGCTTTCAACTTGTCTTGGTGTTCCTTGTCTCCTCACTACAATGACTGAGTATCAGAATCCCTTACTGATTGCCAGACGATTCTAGCCATCGCTCATCCTGCTCATGAAAGTAACTCCACCGCCTTACACCTCAAGTCATGGACTTGAAAATGTACTGCTTCTCATTTTGTAGCATTAGAGCAAATATAAAGCCACTTTAAAAGCCATAGGTGTGTTCTCCTGTGCATACGGATAAGTTTCCTGCTTACAGAAGTTATACATGTGCTGAGAGCCAGTGTCTAAGACAAAGAATTAGGTGCAAAGTCATGTAAGAGAAAACGTGTGGGCAATGTGCGGACATGTTACTAATAGGCCAAAGAGCAATTAAAAATTCACATATGAGAAGTATTAATATAGAATGAATTCACTCTGATTGTTCTTAGTCAAATAATTTTAAAGACTTCTCATATCTATGCAGTTTGACCCAGATTCAGGGACTAAAATAAGAATAATTTAAAAGAATCAAAGAAGGAAATATTGAAGTGTAATTTCACTGTTTTCTAAAATTAATAATAATTTCACATTATGTTATGAATATTCCTCCACAAATGCTTCCATATATCCATATTTGTCTGATATTTGATGCAAAACACACACAGAGAGAAATAGAAGCTGCACGCTTTCCAGAGGGCCCCAAATTTATCTTCTCCCTCTACTCCTGCCACTAATAGCTTATTCTTTCCAAAAGCCAGGTTAGGGAGCGCTCACTCTGTTACACAACTGTAACAATATCTCAGTGTGCTCCTTCAAATTTGAGGGTTTTTTGAAATTGACAAAAATCACATATGTAGATAAACTGAGGCATATGGAATTCTGCCTCTGGGTCCCTTGGCAGGTGTGCTGCACAGATGTCTGACTAGGTGTCAGTCGATTGAAGATAGAGCATTCATTCTAAAAGCAGTTTTGGGGAACTGTGACTAATATTCTTACAATCTCTCTCCCTCTTAGAAGAGATCCACTGAGGAGGACATCTATTCTGAACTAGATTGAAAAAAAAAGATATTTCAATTTAACAGTTCCTGTGATTTTTAGTGTTTTCCTTAATGTAGCCACAAGATGAGATAGCAGTTGTTTCTTTAAGCAGAAAAAAAGGAACAAAGAAAAAACAAAAGACAAAAGAAACAAAGAAGAATCACAACATCATGCTGTTTAGAGACAGCAGTTGTGTTAACTATGGCGTCTGACAGCGCCAGCTAAGTTGTTACCTGTCGGAGCCTGAAGCGGCTCCTGAGGGCAGAGAGAAGATGCACCCATTAGAAGGACAGGGACCTGGAGAGGACCACTGTGTGTTCCTCCGGGATCACTCCAAGTAGGCGACCCCAGGGCGTGTTTGGCTATGAGGTAGGTGTGCCCCTGCTGGGGGCTCTGGAGACGCTTTATACCCTTAGGTCTGGTCTAGACCTCAACACACAAGGGAGAGGAGATGCTCTGCTAAGAACTGTTTTTCCTAGAGGAGATTGTGCATTGTTTGGTTGTCTGCCTCTGCACTGACTTAAATCCTACTCTGTGTCTCCCCTGCTTCCCCTGTACCTTATATTAAATACATATGAAAACACAGGAAGCCTTTAAAGTATGAATAACCAGTATTATCAAAGTAAGACATGGAATCTCAGTGTGGTAACCCTGTCTTAAAGCAAGACGGAATTTCAGAGCTGTTTCAGTTTGCATTTTCTCTAATGGCCAGTGAGGTCAAACGGTTTTCCGTGTATTTATTGGTCATTTGTACTTCATCTAAGGTGTGTCAATTGATTTCAGTTGCCCATTTTTTGATTGCATCTTTTATTGGGAGGATTAACTTTTTAGATTTCTTTATATACGCATATTCTAGATATTAGTCCTCTTTCTGAGGAACAACTGGCAAAAAACTTTTCTATTTCCACAGTTGTCTCTTCACTCTTTTATTTTTTATTTTTTAGCTGTTCAGAAACTGTTTAATTTGACATGATGCAGGAGGGAGGGGAAGAAGAAGGAGAATTCAGATGTAGCCTTGTTGAGCATAGGCTGCTGTGGGTGTCCTTGGTTAAAATGAGGCTATGCTGACAGAGGGGGCTTATCAACACTGATCTTATGAAAGGAATGTCGTGTGAAGAGTGAGACGCTGGCAGAACGGCATGCAAAGGAGAAGAATTAGAGCAACTTGTGTATAAAGAGTGCTCACGCTTGCCAACAAATCACTAACCCCAGGGAAGGTCAAACAAGGGTTTCCTTGCACCTCAAATGGGGTGCAGCCTTGATTGTGCCTTCACTTCCTTCCTGTGGCCCAGACAACCCTGAGATATAAATTTCTGTTGCTTAAGCCAGTTGGTGGTATTTTGCTATGACGATTGTAAGAAACTGATACACAAAACAGGATCCCACTTGCACGTGGAGATTCTAAAACAGTCAGACTCATCGAAGCAGAAAGGGGAAAGTTGATTTCTGGCCCCAGGAAGGAGGGGCAGGCAGAAGGCACAAACCACGGGGCACAGGGTCACTTCCGAAGGATGAAGGTTGAGCTGTAGCAGAGAATGACATCACCTCGTGGTGCCCGCAGTGTGGCGCACCTTAACGTTGGCTAAGACGAGGCTCCATTGCTTTGTTCTCACACAATAGTACCATTAAAGCAGGGAAGGCAGGAAGACACATTTGGGGTGACTGATGTGTTGAAGGCATAGAGCGTGGGGGTGATTCGTGTGTTTGGAATCACACTGCCAGGATTCCTGACTTTTATCATAGGCGAGCAGACCAAATAGAAACAAAAGTCAATCTTATTTCGATGTTTCTGTTTGTTTTATTTTTATTTTTATTTATTATAAAAAGTCAATTAAATATAGAAAAATTATAATCAATATTTTACATATTACATGCTTTCTTATATATAGCATGAAGTCACAGTAATACATGTTTTTAAGTGGAATCCCAATTTCATGAAAGGTGGATAAGAACTTACCAATCTCAAGTTTTAGCTTAATGCTGCAAAGTATGTGATGCTGTATAAAGAGAGATCAAACTGCCCAGGATTGTTTGCCACTGCCAGTATTTCTCACCTCCGTTGCAGTCAGGGGAAATATAATTAGCACTTTAAGTTTTAAGAAGTAAACTGGCTCTTCAGCTGTCATTGTGCCAGGAAGTTTATAAACACAGCCACTTTAGAAATTAATTTTCATAAAATCCTGGTTTTGCGTATGAATTCCGTGCAGGCTGGTGTTAGCTTTAATCTCTCGGTACGGCTGCAAGGCAAGTCCCAACTCAGCTCCAAATCCCGACATTGGCACTTGCTTTTCAAGCTGTTTCAAAAATGTTTGTAAATTACATTAAACAGATGTGATGTGAGATCAACTAACAACTCTCATACCTCAGCTTCTGAGCGTCACACTTACTGTAATCTTGAAACATAAGCGGCTTCCTATCAGGTCGCAGCCCTGACACACAGTAACTTTACTTTGTCATCATTACTTACATGTTCACAGTTCTTTGTGATTACGTTGACTTTTTATGGTTGCATTTCACTCACGTGGTCAAAATCACGCATCACGCACTCCTGAGGCTCTAGAAAAGTGTTCTCAGACAACAAAGCCCATTAGAAGCCAACACTGTCCTGGGGTGACATTTTAAATTAATTTTAATATTTGAAAAGTTCCAAATATCCAGTTATTTTTCACAGAGTGTGTGGCCTTCCATGGTTTTTACCTGTTTTGATGGAGCCAAGTTACATTGGCAAGACTTTGATCCATCTTTGGAACCACTGGAATACTTGAATATATGGAATTGCTCTGAGATTTCCTTGTGAGAAAGCCTTTTATCAGGATGATTTCAACTGATTTTGAAAAGATTCAGTTCATTTCTAGCCTGTTTGCCAGAAATACTTCTTTATTTGAAAATTCCATAAATTGTTTACTAAGTCTATAGGTCCCATTTGGATATATGTAATGATCACATTCGTCATGGTGAATCAGCACCTGCAGATGAAGCATTTTGATTTCTCTACTGTTCCCATTATTCAGCCCTCCTCAACCTCCTTTCCTCTCCTCATCAGAAATGCTCCTTTTAGGGTCCTTTGTATTTGTCCTGATACAAGCATTAGGTTCACTTGACCTCATCCCAGGTCATTAGTTCATAGTCACCATTATCTAAAACATACCTGGCTGAAATGATCAATTTTATATTTCATTTCTTTTCTATAAATTTTGCATACCAAATAAGTTCTTCTGTCATATTTTCACATCAGTCTGAAAAAAAATACTGACTGCCTGCTATGTGTAATTTCTAACTTTTTCCTCTTGTGTGTTACTACTTGGGGTATGTTTAATTTTTATTTAATCATTTTCCTTCAAATCCCTATTACCAGCTTTGCTGAATTCGACTAAATTGTGAAAGTCGTCACACTAACTCATCCTTTACACTTTGCACTGAAATCCTTCGTCCTGTCTTTGTCCCTGCTGTCCATCACTCTGGGCAGTGCCCTCCCTCCCACAGGGACGCTGGGTTCTCAGGTGCAAGGCAGGCTCCGCTTGCACTATTCTCTGTCTTACTAGGAACCGGGCTGCCTGTGTTCTGTGTGGTCTTGTTTCTCCGTGCGCCTGTTCCTTTGCTGAATTCCCCTTTTTAGAAGGATGCCACCCACACTGCATTAGAACTCATCTTGATAATCTTATTTTATTTGATTGATCCTAAAATGATTCTAAAACCAAATACAGTCACACTCCAAAGTGGCATGGGTTAGCATTCCAGTGTATGTATTTGTTGGAGTGCAGTTCAGTCTGTGACATCCTGTAAATTTTGGACAGTGCTTAGTTTTTGACCTCAGCTAGTGGGTCCAAATATAGTTATTCATTTTTAGTTTGAATATTTTTTATTTTTCATTTAATTAATTAATTAATTGATTTGTAATGTAGCAATCACTCCTAAGCTCTTCACATACTGGGACATTCCAGGGCTTTTGGGCATTTTTAATATCCCTTCTGATAATATCCAAGTGTATTTTGGTCTCTTTACTTCTGAGACATCTACTTGCTGGGATTGTTAAGTGAAGCTGGAATTTTCTAAAAAGAACGCATATATTCCAAGCAGGTGCTGCTGTTTTCTCTTAGCTCACACTCAATTTCCCTCCTAAGTGACTGTCCCTAAAGTGATTCCGCAGGTGCCTGCGATGTCAAGACAAATCCAGAGAAAGCCCTTTCTATCTTGTTCTTCCAGCTCTTTAGTGGGAATGTGTGCAAGCATAGAACAAAACAATATGAATGACTAAAGCAAATAAAATAATGCAGAACAACAAACTGACACAAGGCATGACTGATTTAGAAAATAAGGAACACCCGCTTTGGTTTTTTTGGCTGAGGGTGGCTGGAAAGATTGAGCTGGAACACAGCCCGCGGGCCATGTGGGAACACATCACACTGCCCTCTGCTGGAGCAGGGTATGGCCCTAGCAGGAAAATCTGACCCCAAGTTCACTCCCGTAAACGAAACTGTATTTTAACACAGAAGCTCCCTTAATTTTATATTGTCTACAACTACTTGCACTTGCAGGCATCAAATGTGGATGGCAGCCATTGTGATGTTAAACTGAACCATTTATAAAGGGCACTGTGTTTGCTCTACACAGGAAAATGGTGTCAAATCTTAGTTTATTCTGTCTTTCTAAATAGTTGGGATTATTTTTGCCTGGATTATTGTATTTTTAATTAGAGACATCATTATTGTAAAGGAGAATTTATAGAATCATATGCATGGTTTTGATAGAAAATGGCAGCGGTCTTGAAGAAAAACTTGTAAATAATGATGATAAAAATAAGAAGAAAGTGACAGAGAAAAATGGCGCAAACATCCAACTTCCTAATGAAGTGGGCTGTAACCCAGATGCAAGACAGAAGTCATGTTTTTAGTGATATTCACATTGCTTCAAGGAAAATGTTACAGTAAGGAATCTCTATGAAAATTGATTTATAAAATTAAAATTTCTGAGGCATGTTAAAGATTATTTTAGGTTATAAAGATTAGTTGCTTGACTCTTATTTTAAGGATAAGTGTATGTAGAGGTGGGTGATGTAAATAATGTTGAGTTGAGGAATGTCAGTGGGTATCAATGGACAAAAATGCATGAATAAGTAAAAGTAGAATTTCAATATAAATTTTACTGATAAAAGTATGAATCAGAGTTTAAACACAATCGCAAATAAAGTATAGTTAATTTATTTTTGTAAATGCTTTGCTTGCTTTTTGTCGAACTCGTAGTCATAGCTTCATTGTGACTGGACCTGACAGGTATAATTCTAACACAGAAGGTAAATGTGAGGGACGTGTTTTGATAAGGACATGAGAAGTTTCTTCACAGGATCTTATAATTATTCTTGAAATATAGAACACAGTTTTCTCACTTTTTGTGTAATTCATGATGTAACAACTACTATAGACATGACCCAATTTTAATTTTAGCCTGAAATATTGACAATTTCTCCATTGCATTTTTAAACCTGATCAACTAAATATTACATCAAACACTAATTTGCCAGTTTTGTTCATTTCCATGAAAAAAAATTCTCCCATTATGGCCAATTTTCAGCCACCAACATGATGCTACTGAATACAGGTCAGGGGCCATGTTTTGTAGCATTTCCATCACAATATAACAGTTGAATTGTGACAAGATTTTTGATAATAGCAAAATTTAATAAAACAATTGGGGAATGAAGAGTTTAGGTATGAACTATATATTTTACTTGACTAATTTTATGTTTATTAATATAATTTTTAACCAAGGTGCTTAGAATTTGAAACATAAATTTATGAAAATTTCAAAATTGGCTGTTACAAATGAAGGCAAAATAACTCCAAGTTACCACAGGACTGAGCTATAGAAAGGTTTAAGCACTTATGTCTCAGATATTTGTGTTAACACTCCTAAATTTATATGTTAGAATTTTCAAAAAAATAATTAGGATTCATACTGAGAATTCAGAGTTCTAGCCTGAGTTTGGAGTGGAAGTGTATGAAGAGTTTGGGAAGGTGTTTAACCTCTCTGCCTTAGTTTGCTTTTTTATAAAAAAAAAAAAAAACAGTTGCTGAACTGGGTCCTTTTCTCATCCCCCCCTTTTTTTTGTTTTTGCTTATTGTCACCCTTCAATGGGCTGGTTCTGTTTAGAGAAACCTAGCTATGAAATACACATTTTGACTATGTGTTAACCTTGGATAAAAATATATCTCCCATTTAACACAGTCCTGGAAATGGATTTAAAGTTAATTCTGCTAATATTTTAAATTGGTAAGATACACTATTATAATACACATTTTGTTTCAAGGAGGATATGTGTGGATATGGTCTCTACACTGGTTCAAATCCTTGTGCTCTTAGGCACAATGAAATTTGTGATGGAAACCACCCTAGGATGTTTCCTGTTGGCTGGAACCCCCAAAGTGTAGCGACTCACTGAAATACAGCAATAAAACTAATTTCCTACAAATGATTCATTATTTTTTCTACCAAAAAAATGAGTACCTATCTTGTGAGAGAAAAGGCAAACGATAAAAATACTCAAAGCTTCTTTTTATTGTACTTTTATTGTTTAAAGGAATAGTCTTTAAAATAAGAATATTTAAACAGTATGTTAAATTAAGCTAGACAAAGGCTTTTGTGAACCTTCTATTATTTCTCTTCTTGTTGCCCCAAATGACTGTATGAATGCTGCAGTAGGATTCATTAATAACTCCGTGTCATGAAGATTAGCATTTCTTATGCTACTTAGCTGCATTTTCTTGGTAAGATAATTAAAAGACATAAAAGTTATCTACTTCAAATGTAGATAGCAACAGACACAGTAAGCATATAACAACTTCCTCTAGGATGTTTTAAATGTACTATTTGAGGAATTATTTTCTGGTTGCATTTGTCCAAGTCCACCAATTAATGTCATGACTTAAGTGATTTTGGCATAGTGCTCATTATATAAAGCAGGAATGAGTATAGAAAATGTCCTGAAACTAAATTTAATGACTCTGAAATTGTTATTTGTTTATGGGATCATTTATTTTATTTCTTTTTATTGTTTTTCTGTTTTTAGTTTTTTTCACTTCTACAGAGATGCTGAATACACTAATTAAACAAGAAGCTATTCTTAGTACATCTTTCTCATTTAAAAAAATAACACTCCCAAAACAGCTAAAAGGTTTTTTTTTTTGACATTTGAAGTCTGTTTGTATTAAGAGGATTTTTCTATCATGTTGGTATTAAATTTGACAAGGTTTGAGAGAAAAAAAAAAAACCAAGACAGCTAAAGCTTTTGATTAAGATAAATGTGTACAACAAGTAATTAATTATCCAATATGAAATAAAAACTAAAGAGGTGTGGTTTTTCCTCAAAAGAGCATCCTTTAAAAAATGCCATGGGGAATTTCAGGGTTAGTTCACCTTGATCTTATAAGAGGCTGAAGTAATTAATGTGTATGACTTATGGCATGTAATAAAGTCCTAGTTTCTCAGTTTTATTAAGGTAATTGAAGAGACACAGTAAGACTCTGTAGCACTAAGAATGAAACTCTGTCACTAAGAACATGGAATTAAGGAAAAGAAAAGCTTCAGTATTTCTTTTCTCATTGGAAAACTATACACGAGAAGAAGTAAAGTACACACTGTAAGAAACTGCAAAGAAGTTAAAGAACAGGAAGTAAAGAACTAAGGAAAACCATAAGCTACTATAAACTTTCACTCTGTGTGTTTATTGAGCACTTTTCCTATCGGTGAAAGTTTATGGATAGTTTATGTATACTTAAAGACTTTTTATTTCACCAGCAATGACAGAAATTAAGAAAAATACATGCAATACTGAGAAGCGTGCTATGAGTAAATACAAACAAAAGCTCATATTGTTGATGATTATGGCTGTGTTTTTTCTCTGAACATTGAAGGATTAGAGCTGTCCTAGCTCTTCTGTATGTTTCAAATACATCCCAGCACTGAGCACCATTCTTCCGCTAGGACCCGTTGGCCTGGCCTTACCCGCTGTCGGTCTTGGCTGTGCATTTCGTTCTCTTCTGAACAATGGTGGCTCCATGGTGGACCGTATGAGGCAGAGTGGTTGCGAAATCAAGAATATGAGCTTTCAATTCAGAGCAAACTGAGCCGAGCCACAAATCTTACTCAGTCTTTATGCCTTCCTGTGTAACATGTGATGTAAATATTTGATATTACTTTTTGCTGTTTAACAGAATTTTACCACCTGATTATTCCTAAAACCAGGGTTCTCTCAGACATGCCACTGACACAGTTAAAGAGTCCTGAAACAATCAGGTTTCTTACAATTGCTATAAATAATATTATCTTTCCTTAGGAAGTAGTGAGGTCCTATATTGATTAGTGGTTAATTATATGTAACCTTCTCTTTCACTAATTGCTTAGACAAAACTTGACTATGACTCATCACTTTAAGATACAGATTTCCAGCAAGAATCTTGCCATTTATAACTTAAAATTACTCATTAATATAGTAATATTTAATTTTTTAATACATTATATACTTATAAAAGTAGACTCATAAACTAATCTAAAAGAAAAATGTAAAATTCAGAGACTTACAGTTACAGGTACTAAAACATAACTTTTAAATGAAACCTAAAAAAGTATTTTGTTTTAGATCCTTTGTTACAATGACAAATTCAAGACGTTACCCTAAAATATGTTAGGGTAAAAGTCTGTGATGAGATTGGAATAAGAAGATGTTTTCAAAAACAACAAATTCAATAGTAATATTTATGTAAGTTAAATCAGATTTTGCTAATTAAATTTAAAAACATATTATAATGACAAGTTAATTATTTTACTGGGCTAAGTAATGATAAAGCAGTTTTACTTAGAAATATTAATATTCTCAGGTTTAAAAATGCACAGTTGTTAACTCTGTTACCCATGAAATATTTTTCAAAATTAAGAGTTCATTGAAATAATTCTTTAGAAAGTATTTTAAGGTGTACATCAGCAGCATGCAATGACATTTGGTTAAATTTAAGTTTTCATATCATGTATTCCCCGAGTTTAGTAAATGCTTAACAACAGTCTAGAAGTCCATTTGCAGTCTGTACCTGGAATAGGGGTTTTTATTAGTCAAAAGAAAAATTTCACATGGTAATGCTAGGGCTTTTTTTAAATGTTAACTTATTTTTCATCAGTCTGCATTTGCAGTGCGCGCTGATCACATGCCGTGGGGACTCCTACATGTACACTGCATAGCCCACCTAACTCCTCCTCCTTCATGTCTTTCCCTCTCCTCCCTCAACCTTTGTTCCTGTTCCTACTTAAGAAAGCTCTATTTCCATTTTTGTCCTTCTGAGATTAAGAAAGTAGTACTAACAAAGTTTAATCCAAGTGGAGGCATTTGAGCTTGTAGTAGAAATTAACTACTACTGAAGAAGGAACATTGCAAGGAACCAAGGATAAGCAGATGGAGAACACAAGTCCTCCCAGGAGCCCAGAGGAAGTGACTCCAGAGGGAAACAGGAGGAGGCCCCAGGCCACATCTATGCAGGCCACACAGGCCGGAGCTGTGCCGAGCCCTGCAGGGTGTGACCCTGCCACTCACCTGCTGAAAAGGGGATGGTGTTCTCAGGGACACACAGGAAGCCACCGGGCCCTGTGAGACCGGTTGCTGGCAGGCGGCCCTCTGGGCTCCCTGGGGTGGCACTGCTATGCAGCCTTGGTGCCCCTGTGTGCTGTGGGTCCGAATGGCCTGCCAGGAAGGCCAGGGCGCCACAGCATCGCCAGTGTTAGCATGCTCAGGAGGTGCTGGGTGGCTGTCACCCTGTGGTTCTCTAGTAACCTGTTTGAGTCTGACCCTGGGCCTAAGCTTGTTTCTGATCCCTGGCTTCTGGTCGGACCAATCGTGCGGAGTGGATTCTGTGTCCACCTGACCATCCATTGGGTTTTGTGGCTGGGAAAGGAGAAGTAGGGAAGAAAGCAGTGGTGTCTTCTCTGTGAGAAGAGCTGCCTGGCGGATAAACACATGCATCGTGCTGGGAACCTGCTGCTACAAAATTACTGGGTTAGATTTCAAAGGAGCCATAGAATGCAGGAAGAAAACCCAAGTATTCCTCTAAGTTAAAGACGTCCTTTCGCTCCAAATATAATAATTTTTTAAAAGGCACTTATGGAACTCAGAAGCTCACAGGAGACAGTTCTCCACATGTTCTCACATTCCTTTTGGAATGTCTTTTGAGCAGTGGCATCCCTGCTCCTCATGGCCCCTTTCCTGATTATTTGTGCAGGGAGGTGGATATTCTCTCCCCTAGAAGCCTAAGACATGTGTATTTGTTTCCAGCAGCACCACAACATCTGCTCTAGGTGAAGACCAGAGCGCCTCAGTTATAATCCATGTCCTCTGGGCCCGCCGTCCACACAGGACACGTGCTACCCGCCGTGGGGACTGAGAACACACAGTAACTGAAGTGGACGTGAAATTCAAGCTTTCCGCTGGGCCATGAGAGAGAAAGGTCATCGTTTCGGATCCCGGAGCCTCAGTTCTCTGCCAGAATCTGCGAGGCCTTGACGGCTCGCTCCTCAGCGCAGGGGTCACATTCCTCACCCTTCACAGTTCTTCATAAAGGCACAAACCAATTAATGAGTAGGTTGCTGTAAAACGCGGTTCAAAGCCCAATTCCAGACAAGCTGTGAGAGAAGTGGATTGTAACAAAATCACTGGAGACAGGAACTATGGAAATATGAAATGAGGAGACACTTCTAGCAATTTCTAAAATAGGAGAAAGAGAGGACATTTTCCTGAGTTTTTCTTTCCCAAAGAGAGCTCTACAATGAGTTCTATGGTTCTGAGTGAAATCTGTGCTGGATCTTTTAAAAAGAATATTGCTTTTGTCTTATATTGTTGGATGACAAATTACCACAGCGTGGGTGGTTTGAAGCAATACAAACTTGTTATCTCACGGTGACCGAGGGACACAAGGCCAGCGCAGATGATCTGGCTCCTGGTGTGATATCACAGGCTGCCGTCAGGGTGCAGGAAGAGCCCTTAGTCTTTTTTCAAGCCTATTCATGCCACTGCAGAATTCAGGGCCTTGTGCTTCAGTGACTGCTGTCTCTCCTTCCTGCTGACTGGGGAGGTTCTTGGAGTCTAAAGCCAGACATCCCTTACTAAGGGCCTTGTTACTATACTTCCATAGCATGACACGTCTGTGATAACCAATAGGAGATTCGGTTCATTTATGGTACCGATTCCTCTTGGGAGGATTTTCAACAGATCAGTACAACTAAACAGAGCCGTTATCTTTTGGCAAGGCATAAGATCAACTGAGTTTGAAAGTTAATTATGCTAGCATACTCCCCTCCCTCGTGTCACAGAAGGACACCTGACCATACTAGAGCCCATCCAATAGAATTGCAGACCCTGCCTATACCCAAGGGGAGACAGTTCCCCAGGAACTGTCAGGTGCCCTGGGATTCTGCCTCTAGAGCTGCACTGAAAAGTGACTATATTGTTGTTTCTTTCATAAAATGAATACCACAACCTGATATTTTAAAAGATACATACAGATTTAAGATTATTTAAGATTTTAGAAACAATACATTGCAGTGAAAAGAGGAGCAAACCAAGAATAATGAGCATAAAATATATTCTAGTCCAGATTCTGCTATTACACATTTGTTCTCTATAACACATTTTATTTTTATAATCTTAATGCGTTATTTATCACCTCAGTCAGAAATGTATTTAAGTGACACATATACTATATAACCAGGAAGGTAAAACATGAAGCATGTAGAATTCATCAATCAAAAAAAGCAAATGGAATTTTACTCCAGAAAGAATGGCTGTTACCAAGAAATCAACTAATAACAAATGCTGGCAGGGCTATGGGGAAAAAGGAACCCTTTTCTACTGTTGGCGGGAGTGTAGACTGGTGCAAGAACTATGGAAATTAGTTTGGAGATTTCTCAAAAAACTAAAAGTAGAGGTTCCATTTGACCCAACTATTCCCCCTCTTGGTATCTTCCTGAAAGAATTAAAAACATCACACCACAGTGATATATGCACACCCTTGTTTATAGCAGCAGAGTTTATAATAGCTCAATGTTGGAAACAGCCCAAATGTCCATCAACCAATGAATGTTTAAAGATTTTTTTTATATATAGTGGAGTACTACTCAACCATAAGAACAATAAACTTGAGACATTTCTAGGTAAATGGAGGCACCTTGAGACCATACTCTGAAGTGAAACAAATCAGGCACAAATGTGTAAGCCTCACATTGTCTCTTTTGTGAGAAACTGAAAGTGTAAATAAGGACCAAACTGCGTAATAGATATTGTAAAACAAGCAGAAAATGTTCAGATCAGAAGGAGAACAAGGGAGGATGGAGGGGGAATGAAAAGAAAGCACAAGAATGAAAGAATAGAAGGAAAAAATGGAAATGAAGCTTTTGTGAATGAGGAGGGTAAGAGGAGCTGAGGGGAGGGGGATGAGGAAAAAAGAGGAATCGAGATGTATCATGTACAGGTACAAATTCCCTGTGGAGAATATTATCATTTTGCTTTTCTAAGTGAACCAATAAAATTAATTAATGAAAAATTAAAAAGAAAACAAATGGAGATCACTGACGATATCAGGATGCAGAAATCCGGCTGGGGCAGCTTACTTGCATATCTGCTAACTTGCAGGGCCCCTGTGGAGATGTTGCTTGTTAGACTAAACTTCTGGAGCTCAGCAAGGCTTGTCACAAGTCTACACAAATGACATCAGTCTAATTTGGTGTCTGTCATCATTGAGGAGAGAGAAAGAGAGCAGCATTCTGTAGAGAATGATAATGCCAAGTCAGACAATGCAAATGAAGGTTTTCAGAAGGTGCTGTGGTCTGGTACAGCACTGCTTTACCCCACCATAACATGGAGATAGACTTCTACTTCCATGGGAAGAAGAAGCACCAGTAAGGTTACATTGCAAGAATTTATAAGAAATAGTTTGGTCAGGAAGCCAGGGAGCTGATGGGATGGTAGAGTTTTAGGAAGCTAGGGTATGTTGGGCACATGTATCAGAACAAATCCCACACATGGCGACTGAGGGTAATGGAAATGCTACATGGGTAATTTTAGGTCTCTTCATGATAATAAGACTGAGTATAAAGATGTGCTGTTGAGATGTATATTACTAAAAAGAAGGCAATCAGGAATTACTCCTAGGTACATTTCTTGGACTCATTCAGGAGTGAATGGATTTCCTTCAGACTCATGCTTTATTCCTATGGAATTGAATAATGAGAACGGAGTACCTGTAACAGTAAAAGGTAATAAATAGGCCAGTGCACAGTCACACTACAATGGGTCATTTTACAAACCCCACTTTATTTCTGCGCATTAAGGACCTGGTGCTTATAGCATCACAGGCAGTTTGAAGTGCACGGAGATGGTGCTAATTGGTAAAGAATGTGGAGGCATGAATGTGAGACGGACTGCAGTGTTGTTCAGGAGAATCCACCATGCGGTCGTCTCATATCGTAGTCCCTGGCAACACTGTCTCCAATTCTCAGAGTCACATTTTATTGGGTGACATCTATGTGTGCATGTGAGGGTGAGATCTATTGACGTGCACCCAAAATGAAAGTGCAGTAAAGTGTTGGTAATGAAATGAAATCCTAATTTGGGCTGGGAGAATTCGGAGTCCTCAGGTTTATATTAGGAGCATCATTTCAAAATTGCTTTTACAGCTTTGTGACATTTGTCTGAATTATTTCTGTGTATCTATTTAACAGCCTATCTATCTTCACTATCATCATAATCCGAGATATTTTTCTGTGCAATGCTTGAGGACAGGACAGGAGCCTTGCAGGACCCTGTTCTGAGTTCAGAAAGCCTAGACCGGGCACCTGCTGAGTGTGAAATGGGGTCAGTGTTCCTCCCAGTTGAGATGCAATTGACAGCTCACAGACCATCTCCCCATTCTCCATGTTCTTAGATTCTGAATGCTGTGTCCACATGTTGCATTCAAATGCAGGAAGTGGCAGGATTTCAAGGCATAGCCTCTCGAAAGTTTTAGTTTGCCAAGGAGAAAAAAAAATTCTTCAAAATCCTAACCCCCTGCCACAAATTGTCCTGGTGTCTTGGCTGGCTGCCAGCTTCACCCTGGACCGTACCCAAGACACCAGGGCCACGTTTATCTGGAAGAAAGCTGGTTCTGCTCAGTACTTGAAGACAACATAGTTTTGAAAAAGATGGAGAAAGAAACAGATTTAGGGTTGTCAGGCTGTCTCTTACATAGTCCTCATTAAATGATTTAGGAAAAAATCTTTAAAGTTGGACTAGAAAATGCCTATCGCTTTGCGTTTCATGTGGAAGGGGTGGCTCTCTCTTGCCTTAATTTGCCTCTTTTCCATTAAAGAATTATCTAATTTCCAACTCATTTTTCATTTTCTTTCAAAAAAACCTTTATTCTCAAAGTCATAACTACATTCAGGATATGGAGCAATAGAGAATTATTCTCTGGGACTTCTAAGAGCTCTGGGTTTGGCTGGGACTTTACAGGCTACCAACCTAGCACATCAGGGTCCCCACCATGCAGATTCCATGGCCTGGGCTGTGGGGGACTGATCGAGCATCCTGATTTTCCCACCACACTAATGGCTTGCTTAGTATGAGCCGCTAGGCAGGGTTCACCTTGATTCCGAGAAACTCAGCATTAGATTTTGCTGAGCCCCCAAACTGTCAACTTCCTTAAGCCTCAGGAAATATTCTGATAATTAAGATGTGGGCAGGTGGCTTCCCAGAGGACCTTTCCAGTCAAATAGCTTAGTTCCCTGGAATGTGTTTGGGCACTGAAGTTTTCTTTAATACGCGAAGGAGAAGCGGTCCATTTTCATCTGGGGCAGAGTTCGCCCTTTCCCATCTTTTCACTGTCACCTTGTCTCACTGCCGGAGCTCACCTGAGACAGCACATTGTGTGAGGGGTCAGGGTTGGCCTGCCTGGCCCCTTTCTCAGCTCCTAGCCTCACGTGGCTCTTTTGACTTTGTCTCCTCGCCCAGCAGGTGAGGAGAGCTGCTCTAACCCACGTGTTTAATGTGGGCTTGGATCTGGCAACAGCCCTCAGGTCTTTCCTGGCCCCTCATAAGGCAGCTCTTAATGTGGAGTCCCTAGAGACAGTGTTTTCTTGTCACTTAACGGCAATAAGCGGACACTGTCATATAACCAGTAAATATTGTGCGTGTTTCTGCTGCACAGTGCTGTGTTTCATTTCTGGAACATGCCCATATCTTTGAAGGACAATAATTACTGTGTGTTTCCTATCTTCAAAGCCACAGTTGAGATCTCCACTGGTCATCTTGCCAGTGTGTCTTGAATGACTCCAAGATTTTTTGTAGACAAGCAGGTGGTTGTACATGACTGGCTTATGCTCATTTCACACGTGCGGGTAGCAACAGACAGGGAGCGGGTTCTTACCACATCCTGTTTCCTTTCTTTATGTTTCTTTTTCATGCACAGGGACATTCCAAGACAATCCCTATTTTGTAAAACTTCACTGATACAATCCTGTCCTTATGTTGCTGATGTATAGTCAAAGCAAATGCTGAAATTATTTCCCACTGGGTGTCTACTGGTGGCTTGTCCGGTATCCCCTCTGCTCTAAGGTTTAACCTTAGTAAAGGTAAGAATTAGGGAACCTCTTCATCTTTGGCACCACTGCAAAAATTAGAGCCCCTGATGCCCTTGGGATAGTGCAGTCCACTGCATAAGGTTTAGTTCTTTCCTCCTTTTCTGCCCTGTCTTGTTCTGCAACTTTGCTAACACCGAAGGTCATTTCCTTCTTAGTCATGACATGATTTTCACAAGGCAACAGGTGAAACAATACCTAAGCTGCCAAATGCAGGCACTGAGGATAATCTGCTTTGGGATTGTGACTGGATATAACACAGCGAAAGAGAACCTTAGATCATTTTCATCTCCTCTCGACCACTGGTTTACTA
Organism: Dolichotis patagonum; assembly: GCA_004027295.1. Taxonomy (NCBI): domain Eukaryota; kingdom Metazoa; phylum Chordata; class Mammalia; order Rodentia; family Caviidae; genus Dolichotis; species Dolichotis patagonum. The sequence goes on along the minus strand of PVJX010021489.1, from coordinate 14,547 downwards.
AAACTCAATTTTTTTGTCTCAAGTATGAACGGAAGTGCTCCAAAGTCACAGACCTTTGGGATGTGGTTACTTCAGTTATGGTCTCTACCACTTACATAATCAATTTTCATTTTAATTACTTAATTATTTTAAAATAATTTACTTCATTAAATTATTTCATACAGAATTGTAACATATTTTTCAAAAATAAAATTAATACTTGTTAAGGCCACAAGTTAAAAAAACTAAAAAAAATTGGTTAGCTAATCTTTGGAACTGGTTTGCCAGAGAAATTTGAAGATTTGGAGATGCGTGTATATAAAGATATAAGTGGAACCTGATGGTGATTCTAAATCTAAATCTAAATTCAGAAGACGGGAATGGTGACAGAAAGGTGAACAGCGAAGTCCAGGATCCGGAGGTTTCAGCTGGGAAAAGGATTTAATTGGCAGTTGGACCAGAGGCTATGTCTGTTAAACTCTTGCAAAAGATTTTTCTACATTTTGCCCATTTCCTGTGACATTGTCAGAGACTGAGATTAAGGGTGGTGGATAAGTTAATCTGACAGAATAAATTCTAACTTAAATCATCAGACTGTGTCATGGCCACTACTGGTTGGTGTTAGCAAAATTTACATTGAGAAATGGGACAAAAAACAGAGCAATATGTTTGGAGAAACATCAACTTTAGCCCAGGAGAGTCTCTGTGTAAATTTGGGGCAGTGTATTATCAATGCTTATACGCTATCGTCAGAGTCTGTTACTATTTTCTTTTTTCCTTTGGTTCATACTCTGAGGATTGGCATAACCCATGTGGATTCTACAACACAGCATAGCTCAGCTGCTGTACAGATGCTCACAGTGAGAATGCTTTTCAGTGTATTTCCCAGTTGTGGCTGCTCTGTGGTATAGAAAGATCCTTCACTCAGCAGTCTCCCATGGGATATTAACATCATCAGTGCTGTCACTCCAGGATTTACTATCTTGGGAGTTAGGATGGGTTTTCAAATTTCCTTGCTTTCAGCATACTGAGTCTCAAGACACTAGTCTGCATACTCTGGAATTATTTCTGGAAATTTCATGCTTTGCCTTACTTGCCGTTGCCTTCCCGCCAGCAGTCAACTGACTACCAGCTCTGCTCTAGTCATCATCTGTGCAATCACAAGTTTCCTCACATTGCATTCAGATCTACTGAGTGACACTGTGTCACTTGTCTCACTCCACAGACATGTGTTCCACAATGCCGAGTGTACCAAGAGTGTTTTGTCCTCAGCACGAACAACGGCAGGTTTGATTCTCACTCTAAAGTGGGAAAGTGTCAGCTCCACTTTAGGTGTTTTAGTGGGAACGATTCAATGTAAAGGAATCCATACTCTAATACTTTGGAGACTAGTTCTTTCATTGTTTAGCTATTTTATAAACTTCCTGATTGATTAATTATTTTCTGCATTACTTTGATTCATTTTACCTTCATATGTTTAGATACTGAGAAAAAAATGGTGAAAGGAAGAAATAAAAAAGCAAATGATACAAAGACTTTCTCAGATTGTTCCATGATCTCTGATGACTAAGGAGTCAATTTCATGTCCATAAATTATTTGCATCCCATTTTTCATGGACATTCTAGCCAATTTTTTAAAAAATTCATCTTCAGGTTTTCTTTTCTTGAATAAATATATATATATATATATATATATATATATATATATATATATATATATTCAAATGTATACCAGGTATGTTTTCTAGAATATCTTTTGCTTGATGACATTTAAACAAAGTTCAAACTAATAGAGAGCAAATAAGAAAAATAAGGAAGCAAATGGCATATATTTTGCATTGGTAGTTACCACTAACTAGGTGAAGGTTATGATAAGGAAGAGGCATATAAAAGCTTATGAAATATTTGAGATGTTTTTGCTTACTTGAGAATGCTAAGAGAGTTTCATACTAATTTAGATTCCACACAAATCACTTTGTCATGTTTTACAATAGAATGCATTTAAAGGTTGCTTAACAAGACAGTGCTGTTAAATTCAACCCCATTACTAAATAACATACCTGTGACTACACATATACTAATATAAATTCTTATGCTATGTTATTGTAAGATATTTTATACCTTGATTGCATTATTATTTTGTTTATTTGTATTGGAGATACATGTTTACCACATGTATTTATATAATCAAGTTTTAATTATATAGTGTTTAACTTTTAAAATATGGATTTAGAAGGAATGGAACAATTTTCAAATATTCATTATATTGAACATTGAATATGAGATACTTTAATTCATTACTGTTTGCTGACAAGGAATTTTTAGTATCCAAAGTTATAGCGAAAAATGTTGTAAGCTGAAAAATCCAGTGTGTTTCAATTATTTATCACCAAAATTTGCCACATAGAGTTGGTCCTATTAAAATCTTCTTCAATCAACTCTGTGCCCCAGTTTGCTGACATATGGCACATTTCCAATTATCTGTAGGCTATCCATGAATTCTGCACCAATTTTAAGTCATAATTTAGAATTTTTATACTGACACATTATCAACCACTGGGATTCAGATATATGGGAGACTGGAGATCAGTTGAGTATCTACTAAGATTATTAGGGTGAGAAATAGAGCAGCCCATTAGGAAGGTGAGCAAGGTCAGCTCCACGTGCGAGAGGCATGGTAAATTAATGATTAAGAGTGCAAGCTCCAAGTTAAAACAGTGTCCTCTGTTTCTGTGTTTCATGACTGTGGATATATTATTTACTATTTAGGAGTTTTATGGCTCTCACTGTCATTATTATATTAAAAACATGATTATAAGACTCAGCAAATGTCAGGTAGGAAGCACACTCTTAGTAAGTTGCACCTCTTTTTTATTCTATTCAATGGTCACTTCCAATGTAATAGCTTCTTAGTGCGCAGAGTCCTGGCCAAGGTAAAGCAAGCACCAGGGCCCCTGCTCACAGATCACAGCATGTATCACCTGCATTCAGGGGAGAGGGCAGGATCAAGAGCTGGCAAGCAAGAGAGGGGCACAGGCTTGGAGACACCAGCCAGGGGAACCGGAGAGATGTCGTCAATGAGAGGAATGACTGCTATACATTGTGTGTAACTTCTAGCTTTGTGTAAACCAGATAAAGTGAAAGTTTCAAAAAATTTGGGAAAGGCATTGAGGAGACATGGGAGTACGCAAGAAATGGCAAGAACTTAGGAAGTGCATCACTTGCAAATATGACATATGGCACACAAAGCTGAATACTGTGGATCTGAAAGTGGAAAGATGGAAGCATGTCTGAAGTCCAAGCTACTGAGATCCCAGAATAAAATAATTTTTAGCTCTTTTTAATAAAAAAGGATGAGGGTACTCCATTAAAGTGATGCATGTCTTAAGAAAAGGTTTGATTCTAAAATTTTAAAAGCATTTATGGCTTCTAACATTGTACAGCATTGAACAATCTTTGATTAGTATAACTAATCAAACAGTCTTTGATTAGCATAACTTTGGTTTGTTGTAGAGTCTTACATTCTCTCCAAAATTACTAGTCAATTCAATGTAATGAAGGAAGAGTACTATTAGAGAATAGGATTTTTTAGGACATAGAGAAAGGCAGATTTCTGTAAAGAATCACTTTTGGATTTGCAATTTGAAGTCATGGTTGACACTAACACTTTATTGTGTGGTACAACATTTGAAATCAGCAAGGTTATACCATAATAATAAATGATACAACCATTTAGTGTTTTACAAAAATACAGCTTTTTCACTTTTTCTTGATTACTGTGAGTCAGCTATAATTCTTCCAGTTGCCTTTTCTCTAAGATCAACAGTGAGTAAAAACCTGTGTGGGGTGTGTGTGTGTGTATGTGTGTTTGCCTACAAATGTGTTATGGTCTAAAAGCATGTGTCACCCCAAAATTTGTATGCTGAAGCCTTAACCGCCAAGATGATTGTGTTAAGCTAAGTGATGGAACATTTGGGAGGTGTTAGGGTTTGTATCTTCAATGACCCTCAAAATCCATGTGCTACAGACTCTGATGCCAGCCTGTGCTGCAACTGAAAGCTTTGAAACCGTTAGGAAAGCAGGCCGAATGGAAGGAAGTTAGGGTTTGGTGGTGATGTCTGTGGAGGGACGGAAAACCCCAGGCAGACTTGCAGGCTGTAGGTGCCTTGTTTTTAAGATTTTTTAGCTTCCAAAACTTTAGGGAAAACACCCTGTTAGTTATAAGTTATACAGTTTAATATACTTTGATATACCAACCCCAAGAGACTAAAATAATATGTAGTTATTCATCTCTTAGCAACAGGGATACACTGTGAGAACTGTTTTAGTAAGTGGCTGTGTTATGTGAATATCACAGAGCATACTTACAGAAATGAAAATGGTAAAAATGTCACTTGATGATATAATCTTAGGGAACCACCTTATGTTATTCAACTTTATGAGACGCAGTATCCGACATCTGCAGTTTAAAGGAAGTGATGTTTACTTTGCTTCATGGTCTCAGGGAAATTCCATCTATGGTTGGTTGGCTACAAAGCATACCATCATAGCAGAAGGGCAGATGCGTAATTCCTGGCGGCTGGGAAGGAGAGTGAAGAAAGTTCCAGAGAGGAAGGAGCCAGAAGTAGGACCCAAGGCCCTGAAAGTGTACTTTGCTAACCACAAGCTTATTTTCATGTTGTTTGATGTGGTGGTGGTGGTCCTTGGGACTTACCCTAGGCATCTCCAGCCCTGGTTTGTATTTTTTATTTTGAGACTCAGTCTTACTATTTCCCTAAGCTGCACGGGTTGGGCTTGAAGTTGGGACTCACCAACCTCCACCCCTTAGATTTCTGGAATGACAAACATGTGCCACTATGCTCAGCTTGCTAGCCATTTCTTCTTTCTTTCTTTCTTTCTTTCTTTCTTTCTTTCTTTCTTTCTTCTTTCTTTCTTTCTTTCTTTCTTTCTTTCTTTCTTTCTTTCTTTCTTTCCTTCCTTCTTTTTTGTACCCAAGATTGCACTCATGACCTTGCACTTGCCTGGCAGGCACTTGAGCCACTGAGCTAAACCCCCAGCTGCTAGACATTTCTTAATCCAGTCAGATTTTATGTATCGGGATTAACATCACAATCCACTCCTTGTCATCTTCTAAACCATACTTAATTTCCAAGTAAATACAACAAACTAATAATTCTGTCTAATAATATACAACTATCTTACATTCAACTGAAAATGCAATAATACATTTCCCTGATTCTCAGCACTTACAGCACTTTCCCAAAATCCAATCAAACTCTCTTCTCATGCACAAAGCAAACTTTTACCTGTAAACCACAGTAAAAATTAGACACCAGTTACATAATCTCAAGGTACAAGGGAACAATGGAAACATTCCCATTTCAAGACAGATACAGAAGAATGACACCAAAATATCACAAGAAGTAAGACCAAAACAGCAGGGAAATAATTAAATCCTGTAGGTCCATATAAAACAACTAGGGCAATAACCATAGTGGTAAAATGTGAGTTGAAAGTGGTTTGTGTGGCACCACACCTAAGTCCTTGCAGGTTGCAGCTCATGTGAACTTGTTTTTGGACTGGCTGTACTCACGACTTGTGGCTTTCCTTGACAGGTGTACCATATGGTGGACATCTCCAACTTCTCCACAGCCTCTTTTGCTTCATCACCACAGCATTATGCTCTGTCTTCTCAGGGTCTTCCTTGAGTGATCTCTTAGATCGTCCATTGAAATCTGGGTGGCAGCCTCCCTAGTCCTACTACTCTTGCATTGTGCATGCTAGTAGAATCCATGTCACACAGATGATGATGGGGTCTGCTGTCAGCAGAAGTAGCCAAGAACCTTTGGACCATGACTGCAGCAGCCTCTGAAGGGCTGGATGCTCCACCACAGTGAAAGGAACCCTGAGGAATGAATTCACTGGCAGGTTCTCTCGAGCTGTAGTCCCTGGTTCTCTCACCTCAAATGAAAGGTTCAGAATATTCTAACTTTCGGCGGGAGATGCATGGGATCTTGCTGATTTCTGAGATGCTCTCGAGGCATCTCTATTCTTGACCACCTTGAAAATTCTTTGTTTCTTTTTAAAGGCACTGCTCTCTTCATCAGCCACACTTCTTTGGGCATTGAATTTTCACATGGTTCATTTTAAGCCAAAATGTAAAATTTTCAACTTGTTTTGCTCTGCTGTTTGTCCATCATGCTCACTACAAATCTGGCAAAAATCACAGTATCCATGCCACAGCCTGAATGTTGTCCTTATTCAAAATTTCCTCCACCAGATAAATCAGTCAATCATGCTTAACCTGTCTTTTGAAAATTTTCCCAGTTATGGACAAAATGTAGGCCCTTTTTCTTCGCTTTTCTTCTCTGTTCTCCTCTCCTCTCCCCTCCTCTCCTCCCCTTTCCTCTCCTCCCCTCTCCTCTCCTCTCCTCCCCTCTCCTCTCCTCTCCTCCCCTCCCCTCTCTTCTCTTCCCCTCTCCTCTCCTCTTTTCTTCCCTCCTCTCCTCTTCCCTCATTTCCTCTCCTCTTCTTTATTTTTCTTTTTTGCCAGAGTATAGGACACATGGCTCCTGGTCCCATTACCACTGGCGCCCTTATTCCAGAAGACTAAACTTGTTCTCTAGATTCTGATCAGCATTCTGACCTTCCAGACTCTGAGCAGAATCATCTGTCCAGCTCAGCTTATAGCACACTAGGGTTTCTCTTGCCCACATCTTCAAAAATTTCAGAACTCCTTTCACAAACCAGTTCCCAAGACTTCTAAATCATGTGGTCAGATATGGGGGACAGCAAGAAATTCCTCTTTTGTACCAATTTTTGCTTTCACATCAGGGCTGCAAAGTACTTGACACCCACATTCAAATGAGAGCCTTGGTTCACAGTTTCAGGAGATGATATTTATAATTGATTGAAAACAAGAAACAAACATCATGGTGGAAGTGTGTGGGGGAAGTAAAGATCCCTAGCTCATGACAGTGAGGAAGCAGAGCAGGGAAGGGAGTACCAGAAAGGACATGGTAAGGGACAGATACTGTAATCAAAGTCACATCTCCAGGACACACCTGGAGATACCCAAGAAGATTTCACTAAAGATCAGCAATAAAATAGTGAACATCCCAGACCAGCGATGGCGGGCCTTTCAGAACTTCCAAGGAAGGGAGTGATCTGAGGTGGCATGAGAGCCGTAGGTTCGCCACCACTGGCTTAGGCACAGCCCTGGGATTCATGTTCTTCATGGTCTTACAGAAATGCATTTGCCATTCAGCATATCAGCAAGTAATTCTACCAGAGTGCGTAAAATACAAACATCTCATTAAATGCCATTTTTCAAATTATGCTCCTTGATCCCAGAACTTCTTTAAAGCTCACCTTCAAGGATTTATTTTCTTTTTCTCTGAGCATAAAAAGATAGAAATAAATTGTGACTACTAACTATGGTTATCAAGTAAGGCATAGCAAGTGTGTGTTCCTAAAGATACTTTTTACATTATTCTAGCAAATGAAGCATGAAATGTTCTAAAAGTTTCTGTGAAAAAATTCTGCTTCAGGAATGTGCTGGCTTGCTTTTAATTCCTGCATTAAAGAGCTGTCTAAAATGAGGTCACTGAGTCAGGATTGGACATCATTATTGCACATTAGGGCCACTCATTATTAACATAGGTTATAAAACAGATCTACGGTGCAATATTTACCTGTTTTAAATCAGATAATCAAATTGTTGCAAATGGGATAGTGGCGTCCAATTACCTTGGGCACAGGGAAATATGAAAGGCTCCAGCAGAGGGTTGAAACCAGGATATTAATAGCCCCAGGCAGTGGAATCGGATTTTGAGTAAACTGGCCGTGCAGCACCATAATGATGTGACTGTTATCTGTGTAATGTGTTTACTGGATGCTTTATTTTAAAAACTGAAAAGGACTAACAAAGGTTAGATTTAATTGAGAATAAAGAAAGATTTCCCAACTTTAATATATAAAGGAAGGGTGGGTTCTTGTATCCTCCCTTCTCTATCTCGAATCCCCGATTGTAATGGCAACAGCACCAGCAGCCTTGCCCCGCGTGGCCCTTCTGCCATCAGGACTGGACCTTCTGAAGCTGGAACCATTAACTTGTAACTGGTGAGAATTTTGACCAGTGATGGGAAAGTGGCTGATACATCTGTTAAGATTTGTTGATTGTTCCAGATGGATTTTGGAGAGCTCATGTGTAATTCTGTGAAGAAAGTCAGCTGCAAACAGTAACAACCTAACTTCCCTTCTTCCCATTTGATGCCTTTTTTTTTTCCTTGCCACACTGCTCTGGCAGGACATAAGCTTATGTCTAACACTGCTTGAAATGAGATTGAGCACTTTTGTCTTATTCCAGATCTGAGAGAGAATGCCTTCAGCATTTCCATTAGCTACAACATTAGCTGTTAGTTTATTATATAATCTTTATTTAAGCTTAAGTATGTTCCTTATGTACATAATTGTTCAGTGTTATGGATTACAGCAGCGTGGTGCTGAGTGGAGATGTTTTACCTGAGGAAAGTTGCCAGCCTAAACAGAGACGTGGAGAAGGAGAGAACGTTAAGGCGTTATGATGTTGAGACATTGAGGCATTGTGGGTTCTCCTACGTGTTGCTGTTTGAGCCGTTAGGTTCTCCTGGAGAAGCTCTGGTCCTCACACCGAGCATTGCTTCCTGGCTCTGGAGGGGAAGATGTGTGCCGCTTGGTCTCGTCACACGGGCTTCCTGGCATGTACTCAACTGTGCTTGTCGTCAGAGGAACTTGGGGCCTTCGTGTCTCTGAGGATGGCTGTGGTACTTTTCAGGACAGCCCTGGTGTGTGTTGTGATTGTGACTTCCTGGCTCCAGTGTAGAACCTCAACCTATCAGCACAGCTCCTTCACCCTGCTGGAATAGACTTCCTAAGTTTGCACTGCTGACCTTTGGTCCTTCCTGGCACGGATCCCTAAAAGAGACTGGCATGAGTCCTTCTTGTGAGCTCTAGACCTCCAGTTGGACTCTTGGGAGGCATTGTCATGAGCTCTGGGTCTTTATCTGGACTCATCTGGGACATTGCTGTGGGATTTAGGTCCTTGACTGAATTTTCTATGTCTTTGGTGTTGTGGATAGATTTCCTGCATTTTCTTGTGTTAACTTTGGGTGACCATCATAAAAATAGTATTATAAACTCTATGTCCTGATTCTAATTGTTCTCTGTACAACCCCTGACTATAACATTCAGTATTTTTTTTATCACCAAGGATGTTTGATTCCACTGAACATTTCTTTTGCATTTATTAGGGCAATCATATTATTCCCTTTATTCTCTTGGTGTGGTATACCAAGTTGTTGATTCATACATGGAAAACACTTATTTCACCTCTTGGGTGAATTGCACTTAATCATAATCTATAATCTTGAATGTATAATTGGATTTGCTTTAGTATTCTATTGAGGATTCATCAAAATATTTGCATCCTATTTGTTGAGGATATTAAACTACATTCTTCATTTCTTTTGCTGTTTATCAGCTTTTTGGGGGGGCTTCTGGGTCATAGTAACCTCATAGATTTAATTTGGAATTCCCTCTTTTCCTTTTTTGTTTTTGAGGATTGGATAAGAACGGTGTTAGTTCTTGTTTAAAGCAGAATTTAGCACAAAATATATGTCTGAACTTTTCTTTGATGTCAGCGTTTTGCTCCAATTATTTTTTCTATTGCCCTCTGCCTCCTTTTTGGAATGGGAATGTTTATCTTATATCATTGTGTGCTGGAAAATTTTAACTTTTCATTTGATTTTTACAAGACTTTGCCTTAAGTCTCATGGGAATCTGAACTTTTCTGTAGTTCTGAAACTGTAATAACTTTGGCAATTCTTGGAGAAGGACTAAATACGTTTTGCCCAGGGGAAACATGTTATGATTTAGATCTAAAATGCCGCACAAGTCTCTTATGTGCAGAAGGGGGACTTTCAGAAGGCATCACAGGGTGCTGTACTCATCCCGCCAGAGACGGGCTGAGCCCTCGGAAGCTGTGAGGCAAAATCAGCCTCTTTCTTTCTGTGAGGTGTCAGATATGGTGCCCCAGTGACAGGAAAATGACAGTTCACATATAACTTGACCTTTTCTTGTCTCTATGAAAATAAAAATAATTACAATCCATTAATGATTTTTTCGTTGTTGTTACGGGGGATCTAACTCAGGACCTTGCACTTGCCAGGCAGGTGATTATGCCACTGAGCTAAATCCCTGGCCCCCGTTAATGATTTTATTGAAGTATTATTTCAGTCAGTATTTACCAGACAGATGATATAACACAAGACAAACAAATGTATAAGAAATGACAAGATCGGCTTACTGTGGCCAGCCCAGAGTCGCTGAGGAAGCAGGCAGAGGGCGTCTGCACACCAGAGAGTGGAGGATTCAGTCCAAGGTCCAGAGCTCACTGCAGCGTCCCTGCGAGTCTGCATCAGGAAGCTGAAGGGTCTGTGATGGGAGTGGGGAAATGACGTCCAAGCTGAGAGTGGTCACTGGAGCTCCTCTGAAGAGCAGGAGCAGATCTGTCCTTCCTCATCTCCCCATTTACCATCCAGGCAATGCGCCACCTTAGCGGGTGGCAATACTGAACCATACTGGCTAAACTTCTTTTACTCAAGTTAGCACAATCAAGGAACCATCTCACATATTATTGTTTACTTTGGAGATTCTTCCATCTTTTGCCTCAGATAAAAGACTACTAGAATGAACACTATCAGTGTAAACATGAAGTAGGAAAAAGGAATAAATATGAGCAATAAGTGTATTCACTTAGACCAAAGATGCAGCAAGAAGTGTCAGAAGAAAGAATTTAAATTTCAAAAGAATTACTTCTGAAACAGAGTAAGGCATGGTTTTGAGAAAATGGCCATAGAGTGGAGGAATGTTAAAAAATACCAAGGTGTAAAATTATTTTAAATCATAAAAAGGATAAGTTGACATAAGTTCACCTTCCCATTCGTTGTAGTTTACTGTGGTTGATGGTATATATCTTCATATTATGTGATGTGTGGCACCTCTATCTCATCTTACTCTCAGTATTGCTTAGACCAGTGTTTTCATAAGAAAAACCAGGCAGATAGCATTTGAGGAATACTGTATGAAATATTTCATCACTTAAAAATTATCAACCATATGCCAGCGAGTAAATTATGAGAAGCTGTAACAGCAAAAAATGTACTTAAAACATGATGAATTGTCACATTCTGTACTGGATGGGTCCCTGGGACAGGCAAAGAGCACTGGGTGAAAACAAACCTGAATAAAGTAAGTACATCAAGTAATAATAATGTACCAGTATGTGTTCAAAATTGTGAAAACGTACTATGCTAAATTAAGTTGTTAATAGCAAAGGGTGCTGCACTTTGCATATGTCTTTATTTTTGCATTGCTGGAACAAAACATCCAATAGCCCCGAGTCAAAGGAGAAAAGCTAAGCCAAGGTCTGTGAAGGTTTGGACCACAGTGTTTTGCTTCCTAGGTAGGGCAGCATGACAGAAGGGCGTCGCAGAGGAGAGACAGTCCATGGCATGCAGGCAGGAGGAAAGAAGCAGCCAGACAGTTCCACCCAGACTACAAGCCTGTGGGTCAGTGCCACTCATCACCAGTGTGGGTCTTCTGTCTTCTGTGAATACATCCACCCAGCTGCACCCAGGACTATGCTAACCCAGTCAGTGGGCTGATCCAGTCCTGCTGTCTGCATCCACATTCACATTCCCATGATCCACACACCTCCGAAGACCCCCCTGTGAGGACATGAGGCTTTGGGGGGTCCAGGTGAGAGCCGGATCTTCACAATTTTATGGATATCTTTCTTAAAACTGTTGACAAATTTAAAATGTTTACCTGTATAAAAACATCATTTAACATCTCCTTGTTACTTTTCTTGCCTGTCAATTTTGTTTCCTTATGATGCTATCATCCATCTTTTACTTTGTTTTACAATTATAATACAGGAATCAGCACTGGAACCCAAAGTTTAAAAAGTGACTCCTGAGAGATCTGCTTCCGTCAGGGCAGCACGAAGGGCTCCGCTGCCCTATTTTTCAGTGACAATGGTGAAAACTGTTAAGGCAATGTATTTAGAGATGGAGGCTTTCCTCCCACCTGCCGCATCCAGGAGCGCAGGTGCTCTCTCCCTGTCATTCCTGGCTATGTGGAGAGTGAGGAGGAATCGCGAATTTTCACACTGTCCCTGCAGAGGGAGGTGCTCCTTCCCTCCTCCCACCATCAGAGAACCAAGTGCTTCCCTGGGGACAGTACCTGGAGGATCCCCAGGCTCTTTCCACCCTTTCCTGTCCTGTGAGCTGAGACAGTTGTCCACTGGCGCCCTAAACATTGGAGAAATTTGATGTTCCACAATTGGTAACTTGAATATGAGATGAGCCATGAAATTTGTTCACTGAATAAACGCCAGTGCCAAAACAGACACTGACCTGTGTAACATCTCTGTCTGCCCCTCACACCTCACCCCCCTCGCAGACCTGGAGGGTGCCACAAAAGCAAGACAGCCTGGGGGGTTTAGGAAACAAAATACCAACAGTCCTCTGCCCATCCCTTCCCACAGCATCTCTGAAAGCATTTGCTTCACTTATTTCATCAGGTCCAGCTTACTAAATAAGCAGACACAACCAGTTACACACAGCGTTCTTTCTCAGTGAAATGCTTTGAAAGAGGTTAACTTTGTATTTTGGAGGGTACAATTAGATCATGTTGGGCGATAACATATAGGGCCTTTCAGATTATTTTAACACCATGATGAATGTGCTTTTAATCAACTTAAACTAGCAGGAGAGTCGGAGAGCAGCATGTGATTTAAGAATGACAGCAATAATTACTGTGAGGAAGAAATGAAAAATGAGAATTTTTGCTTCCATGCCAAGAACGGGGGAGTTAGGGATGTGGGAAACGATCAATTTTAGGTGCCGCACTAAAAGGCAGAATTTTATAGAAATAAACCTGTATCCCAGAGAACCATCACGGAGCCCTGAGCAGGAGCTCATTATTCACTTTGGAATCTCCAGACACTTGGAAAATATTGTTGTAAGGCAAATTCAATATGAGAAGTGTGCACAGGACTTTTCCTGCTTACCACTCCTGGGTGGCATGACGAAAAATCTTACAATGCTTGACTAGGCGCAGTTGAACGCTTGTTTTTAGTGTTCACAAAAATCAGAGTGCCGTAAACACCTGAATACAAAAAGAAGTTGACAAGTGTGACCTCTCTCGGGGACACCTGGCTGCTGGGATTTTCTGGGTGGCCTTTGAGGGTTCCGCTTCAGCAGTCCTGGATGCACTACGCCTGCCTTGCCTGGCCAGAGCTCCCTGGGAAGGCACAGGAGGCGGCCTGGGACCTGGGGCAGCCTGGAAGGTCACCACCAGCTCTCCTCACTTGCTGAGGGCACTTAACACAATTTGTCTTTGTGTTAGTGAGTTTAAGGTTTATACCTGAGGTGAATTTTTTCTAGGCGAGAAGCACAGAATGATCCAGTAGTTCTTTGAGGCTGGGGTTCAGATTCAGAGACTAAAGGAGAAGAAAAGTGTTCTAGGGTACCTTGTGGCCCATCAAAGTGTCAGTATTTGTGTCTCTTTTAATAAATCACTTTATTATTTTTGTATATGGCAACAGTGCCTCTTCTGAAGAAGTTAGATTTTCTTTATAATGGAGAAACGGTGCATTAATCCTGAACCGATAGCAAATAGCATTGTGTTCCTGACCACTGTATTTAAAATAATGGTCCTATTACTCTTGGGCCAGAGCTTCAGAGTATCATTTGGACAGTTTGGGAAAGCTTGGTGTTTAACGAATACCAGATAATTAAAAGTTTGGATAAACTGAATAGCTACTCTAAATTGGGAATTATTTCCTCATCATACTTTTCAAAAATGGAAAACATTTCTTAATATTTTACAGCAAGTATTATAAAGTCTAAAAATTTAACTTGTGGTTCATAGAAAGAAAATAAAATTGGTTCTATATGTTGGTCCAAATAGGCAAAGAAATTATTTCAAATATTTGACATGACCAGTAGAAAACAAAAAAAGAAGCGATTTTTAACTTGGAAAAGGTAGACCCTCGAGTTCTGTGGCCGAAGTACAGAAAAAGGACTTCAGTTCCCCACACTTTCCTCGTGGGATTTAGCTTTGTAACTATTTCATCTTTTTCTATTTAAGCATGGCATGAAGTCATTTCCTCACTGACAAAGCAGAGACATTTCAGACAGTGGCAGCACTGTTAGCTTCAGATAAGCTTATTAAAGCACTTCTTCCAATAAAGGAATTTATGTTTATTAAACTGGTTTAAACCACTGGAGTGAAACTTTACATGCATTTGCATAACATTTGCTCATTAGAATTAATGCTCTTTAAAACCTATGTACTATGTAAGACTTACAAAAAACACATATTTGAGTATAAACATTCATTTGCTCTGGGAAATCAGGAAGGCACCAACCATGCAACATTTCAGGAAACTTAAAACACGAAGAGTTATTTGACTTCAACTTATTTTCCTAGCATATACTGGAGACCAATTAGCAAATCTCG
>PVJX010021488.1:7981-31923 GCA_004027295.1 Dolichotis patagonum | reverse complement strand
TTTTTTTATAGCTATTGATGATAAATTTATGTCAAAGCCCTGTTTATGATTGCAATTCTACTTAAACCAAGGAAGCAAAACAACACCACAAGATGAGTAAGGATTCCACCTATTCTCTAGTCCATATGACACTTTTGTCAAGTATAAAGGAAAATAAGTAAATCTTCTGCTTTAGCACCAAATGCAGGACTTAATGAGAATTTCCTTTTTTAAACCAAGGGTTACAACTAGAGAAAATGTATTTGGACAAAGTTTCTTTCTACATGTACCACTGGACTATGAGTGAAAGTTGTCTTTGGGCATTTTTATCTACTTGGATCTGTTCCCCAGGCATCCAGAAATAGAACAGTTACTTTCAATATTGTTGGAACTCAGACATTTATATAAAAAAAAGTCTAGTCCAGGATAACTATAGGTTTAAATATACTTGCTTTAATTGGAATTTTACTTCCTTATATTTGTCTAATGCTTTGACTAATATTATCCTTAATGAAAAAATGATTATTGTTTAATAAAAGCAATTTTATAGATCAATATCTTAGATAGTTGGAGTTAGCGCCCAGAGAGGAGAGAGTATGAGAGCCTCTACTGTGCTCAGGAAGTTGGGAGTAGCACTCCTCCTACTTCGTACAAGTTCATAGCCACAGAAGGCAGAGAAAAAGCTGCTAGTTAATGAGAGTGGAGCCAAAGACATGTACCTGCGAAAAATAATTCAAACTCTAGTCATTGTACAATTTACTCCGAAGTATTAATCAGAATTCAGTAAAGGAATCCCTGAGTCATCTAGAACATTTAAATTCAGCCCTGCGGTTGTATGTGTAATGCCTATTGTTAGTTGAAGGTGCTGCTCTACGTAGCAAGAGTAGTAAAATACTGGTATCAACAGAAGGATATTGGGAGAGGAAGAAAACACGATGATGTGCTTGGATATAAGCCTGGTGCATCTGGTCCTGGGAGAGTTTCTTGGGATGTGTATCACAAGGCAAACTGCACAAAGGTAGAGAATGCTATATGTAACTGACTTTTGTGGATTCACTGTCTGCAAAGCACTGTAAGCAAATGCTTTGCAACTAGCTTTAAGCATACCTTTCAAAATAATCCATTCCATCTGTTAAGAACTTTTAAAAATCTGGGGGAAATAATGAAAAAGCAAAAACTTCCATTCAGTGATAGGTCTGTTACATAATCTTTATTTTTTTCTAATTTCAAACTTCCAATAATACTGAAATGTATCAAGTAGACAATCACAGCCCTGGGTAATTCCATTTGTTTCTTTTGATAGCTGTTAATGGATTGGCATAGCTTTCTCTTTTCTGTTAAAACATAGTATAACTTAATTTTTAAAAATAATTAAAATAGAATAAAATAAGTCACATAATTTATCATTGCTATATTTTGGTCAGTTTTATTCCATTTTTCTGCCTACAAATATATCTTCTTTTTATGCTTGTTATCATAGTATGTATATAATTTTGTACTCTAAATTCTATTCCACACTATAAGCATTTTCCGGATTGCTATGAATTGTTCTTTACATGCCTATGTAGTATAATAATAGTATATTTTTATATAAGAGCAATTTTCTTATAGACATTTATTATTTCTTCACTTTTGCTAATGCTGTTATAGTTTTATATTTATGATTTTAAAATATTTTATGAGTTATAATCCTTCCGGAATATGAGGTATCTATTTTTCACTGTTGTGTCCTTAATACCAACCTTGATTTATGTATAGTGTGTATTTTATAAATTTTTGTTAAATAAACAGATAAATGATGAGTCAAGAGGAATCATTGGATTAAATGGCATGGAGTACTTCTTGGTTTAATTTTTTACACTGCCCCTGCCAAAGTGCAATACTTAGAACCGGCTAAATACTTTACAGAAGCTATTTCATTTAATTCTAAGAAAAATGAGTCAATTGGAGAAACTGAGACCCAGGGTTGAACTCAGAGTCGCACGTCTTATCTGGAGCCAATGTTCAGAATTTATAATGTTGATTTAACCCTAACGTTCTATTTTTGTCATACCGTGTCTCACCTAAACTTTCTGATTAAGAAGCCTGAAGAGACAAAGCTCCACAGGCTTATTGTTTGTAGGTAAAGATTGCTGGCCTGGGCAGAGCTTACCAAAGTGTGGTCTGTGCACTATCCTCACAGAATGTATCTGTAGAGCTGGTCAAACTAACACATTCCTAACCCTTTCTAAGACCTATGCTGTCAAAATCTCCAAGACCTGAAAGGTTCTTGAAGGGCTGGAATCCACATCTGTTGTTTCTCCTAGAAGGAATGCTGGTCTTCATCCCTGATACCGGTGAATATAACTTTATCTGGAAATATATTCATTACAAACATTATAAAGTTAAAACAGATTTATACTGGATTATGGTGGGCCCTGAGTCTAAGAGAACAATTTTGTGTGAAGATACAAAAGGATGAAGGCTGTGGGAGGACAAAAGCAGAAAGTAGAGTGATGAACCTTTAAAGCAAATAGCATTATGAATTACTAGCAAGCACCAGCACCAAGGAAGATGTGAAGAATTTTTTGGTGGAGCACCCAGAGAGTATGACCCATCTAATGCCTTGATGTTGAATTTCTCACTTTTAGAAGTGTCACCTGATTTGTGATACCTTGTTATGGTATTACAGGAAACTAGTACATTTTCACATTACAAAACAAATTCTTTGTCTGCTTAAATTTGCAATGTGTTAGTTAGATTTGGCTGAATTTAAATATTGAATTGATCAAATATTGAAATACAAATTTATAACTGAAAACAATGATGTAATGGACAAGATTAAATGTTATCATCAGAAATAGGGGTTAATAAACATGTTAAGTTTGAACCCATGCAGAAAGGTACATTTTAGCATATTTTTGTTGTGACTCCAAGTTTCAAGAAAAAGTAGGGGTGGGGAATAAAACAAGTCATATTCCACATGAAATTGGAAAAGAAGTAAATGTATGTGAGACATTTATAAGGAAGCTATTTACCATTTTGGGATATAGTTATAAGAATTCAGTTTCATTTTGATCCAAAGACTGTTATCATTAGCACTAGCCATTGGGTTTTTGAGAGCCAAATATAGAGCTTCCATGTTAACTGATAATAAACTACACTTAGGTAAAAACATCTGTTCAGTAATTTTTCCAGAATTTTAAAAAGCATAGTAACAAGCATCTAAGATGTTTCCTAATGATATCAGTCTTCTGATATTCACATTTTGTAAAATCTACTCTTCAGTTTTTAGCCTAGGCCTGCTGACCTGCTCCTAATCACAAACAGATTTTGGTAATATGAGGGTGTATCAATTCTTTGTTCACATTGCTTTTGTGCCTCCTCTTGCTTGTTCTGATGAAGCAACCCATGTGGTGAGGGACTGAGGCAACTTCTGGTTAATGATCAGTAAAGAGGTGACTGAGGATCATTATCCAGCTACCTGCAAGTTTCTGAATACTGTGGCAACCAGGTATATAAGTCTGAAAGTGTGTTCTTCATTGAAATTTTCCCCTGACTGTAGTTCTAGTCCAAACCTTTATTAGAACCTTTTTGGATCCTGAGCCAGAAGACTAAATTAAAATGTACATAGACTCACAAAAACTATGAACTAGTAAGTTTTACTTTAAGATGCTAAGTTTTGAGATAATTTATTATGCATTGATAGATACATAACACACAAAAGCTATCGAAATGCTTGAGTTTTCTCACTCTCCATTTTGAATGCTTATAGAGATACTGCACCATCTTCATCATTAGGCAGGAAGCTTAACTTCCATGGCTTTAGATATGAATGACTTCTTATTACTTTTTGCTTACCAGGGGAAACAAATATGGCAAGTTTTCTCCCTTGCATTTTCTATGAATATAACAGTTTTTATGGTTTTTCATTTAGAGGTCTATTATGACCAAAGCTTGCACTTCTCAAATGATGAGGCTTCCACACAGGATGCCTAATTAACTTTGAATTTTAGATAATGAATGAATAATTTTTAATATTTAAATATGTTTTATGTACTATTTAGGATGTAGCTAACATAATTTGCTGTTGATTTGAAATTCGAATCTAACTGATGTCCTCTCTTTTGTACAGCAACCCATGTGCCCAAGGCCATGAAGCCGGTTAGTAATAGAGCCTGCCCTAGCAGCCAGGGTTCCAGCCATGGTCCCTCCCACATGACCCTGCCATGCTGATGGAAGTGGGGCTTTAGAAACTCATGTGCGTGTTTGAAGTTTTAATGTAGTAACCATTACTAAACTGCTTTAGAAACTCATGTGCGTGTTTGAAGTTTTAATGTAGTAACCATTACTAAACTGCTTTTGAAAGGAGCTTCTGGGTCATTAAAGGACAAAACTGACATTCTTTGACTCAATCAATGGGCCTCATTCTGCAAATGCAAGCTCAGTCTGATGGCATTAATGGAAGGTAGCCGTGGATCCTGATGTTCCCATAATAGCAAGCACGGCTAAATGATGTTAGTTTCTGATTTGATTGCACTAATATAACGATTTTCAGTATGCAGACATGTTATAAAAAGGGCAATTTGTAGAAAAAATACTGAATCAATTTTAAGAAGCTTTTATATTTATATGTTTAACATATGCAGAGCTATGAGCATTAAAGTAATTATGTGGAATACATAACTATATACAGTAGGCATTAAGAAACCCGTTGGTAACTGGTACTAGGAGACATCAAGCCTTTGTATGATTGCTCTCTAATTAGAATTAGTGTCTCTTTGCTGGTGTTCTTGGGCTCAGAATGTCTGTGTGGCTTTAATTGTTTAAGTACATTTGCATGGCCTACTCTTGTTGATAATGGGTTTATATAGAGTGTGGTATTTTGAGGATAAGTACGGTGAAAACATAGATACTACAGGAGTAAAAAGGAAAAAAAAGACCAGAGATTGTGGAGTCAGAAGAAATGCCTTTCAGATTTTGTGCCTTTACTCATTCACATTTATTTACACACATTTATTTCAGTGTAGCCTATGAACTACGAATACTTTATATAAGTAAATGCTTTGTATGCATATATAAATACTTTATATATGTTTTGTTTTTTGAAATTGTGTGTTACCTTTAACTCAGGGTGAACTTGAACTCATTATGTACCACAGCCTAGCCTTGAATTTGCAGTGATCCACTTGCCTCAGTCTCCTGAGCACTGGGATTACATGGGTACACTACCACACCTGTCTGCAAATCTTTTATATTTTATGTTAAATAAATCTGATTATTTCCCTGATGTTTCACTGATAAGTCATTAGTAATTTTGTTCTCTGGGAATATCCAAATAAAGTTTGGGCAGTAATTTGAAATTCCATATGATTTTCTTTTTGTGGTGGAGTATTATATTTTTTTTTGTAGTCAAATACTTCTCTAATGCACAACATCTATTTGTGGTGATTTTCAGGAAAATTGAGATGTTAGACTAACTCTTTTATATACGATAATAATACTTGAGGGAACAATACTCTTAACAAAGTATTTTAGCTTAATTTCCCAAATTTTTATAATAACCCTAAAAAGTCTTAAAGAAAAATAATTTGCCAGAGCAATTGATAATAAAATGTGGAACACACTAATCTCAATACATATTCTTTGATTCCAAGCCTACATCTTGCCAATATAGTACACTGTCTCTTGTTTTCTGATGCTTATGTTGTTTGATTAAAGACTATATTCATGCTGCAAAAATAGAGCTGAAGTTCTAATAAAACCAGGGGTTATTTATCACAAACTCTAGAGCCTGATTTATGGAATTTAGCATTGGTAACCTCTTGAAACTTAAACATGACTTATTTAGAAATACTAAAAAAGGAGGAATGGAAATTCTTTTCCCCATTTTGAATTTTCATGACTGATCTCATCTCCATGCAGAGTGGTGCATCTCTCTGAATATTTCATTAGTTCAGCTGCAGCTGAGTTGCAGTTGAACCTGCTCCACTGCCCTTGGGCCTATGACCCTGGGACATGGCCATAATTTTTTGTTGACTGGCTGATTGACCAGAGGTTTTTAGGGTACATGTGCGTAGAGTTAAGTGGTTATGAGAAAGTCCAGACAGACTTGGGGACCAAGAAATGAGCAGAAATTAAAAAGACACCAAAATCTAATCTCTGAAGAAAAGCTCTAAACCTCCTGAGTTTTCCTTTCTTTTTACTCCATCAGTCTCTATTTTCTCATTACCTGTGTCAGGGTTTAATTTTGCTGGTGAGGATAATGGAGAGTTCAATGTATTTTTTGAAAATCTTCAGTGGTAGTGCAATGCATTATAAATCAATAATCCTGTGAGTTTATCCTTCACTATAAAATAACTATTAGACTTCACAATTGAGGCCCTGAACCTTAGTAATTGATTTCTCCTTTTGGTGTACCGAACTGAGGAATTCTAGGCATTGAAGTGTCAGATTTATTTGAATCAAAATCTCTACTCTTGTGCAGCCTCCTGTTTCCATACACGCTCAATAAATCCCCACATCAAGTTGAAATTACAGAAGAATATGACTCCAGTTTTCCTTCCCAAATTCATTTCTTTAACACACTCCTCTCAATTTTCTCTATACTCATAGGTGTTTCAGTACCATTACTTGTAACTATTGCTTGAGATATCATCTTAGTAGTGTCCAACACCAGAATTATTGTCTTGATTTGTCTTTTTTACTTGTAATTTTGTTCCCTCCTAGTTATTTTTGACTCACAAGACAGCCTTTAAGTATCTTCTGGTAGAATATTTTTGGATCATTATTCTATTCTGAACTCACTAACCTTTGCTACTCTCCTGATCTATGCGCTTTATCTCCTGCCAATAAGACATATCCTTCCTGTGCCTTTATTAGTTTTGTGTAATGGATACTTTTTAAATGTAGCCCAATATATTTCTACGTGTCAAAGGACTAATGGGAAAGTTGAAGTTCTGCTGACCTTTCAGTAGTAACAGACATTCACTGAGTATCTAGTTTGTACAAATACCAAACTCTGTGTTAACACAGATGGAATAATTATAACAGCTGTAAGTGTTAGGTACACATATTATGGAGAGGAGAGACAATATTTTATAGACAAAGCCAACATAGAGGCAGAAGTTATCAGACTTTAGATCCATGTTTCTCTGGCCCCAAAGATCATGATCATTACTGCTGCAATGCAGTGACTACTCTGACACTGTCTCTGATTATGGAATTGCTACTCAGACAGGGGCTTTGCCATTTAATAATCACAAAGAATATTTCATTGGCATAATCAGAAAATGGCATTCTATTTAAATAGGAAAGATAGATATCTCTATATTCCTGGTGTGAGAAAGAGAGAGACAGACAGACAGATAATCAGTAAGTTAGTCAGACCTGGATACAATAGCACATGCCTATAATTGCAGCAGTATGGGAGGCTGAGGCAGGAGAGTCACAAATTTAAGACAAGCCTGGGAAATATAACAACTTTTTGAGACCCTGTCTCAGAAAAGGTGATGCAGTTTAGTGTGAAAACTCTGGGTTCAATTCCCAGTATTGGAAAAAAAAGATAATCTCTGAGGACTTCTTAGGCAATCATGTGCTCTAAGTACATATATACTAAATCCACTAATGCTGGCTCTCATTTGCTCTGGATATTCTTTTGCCTGTATACTCATTTATCTTGTATACTAGCTCGCTAAGGTGAAGGCTGAATTTTCAAATAGTAGTTTTACTTATAGATGAGAAAAATGCAATCTGGTCTTGCTTGAGGGTTTGATTCAAGGAAGAAAGATTACAAGAAGCTTATCAACTTATTTCCAATCAAAAATTTTGAGTGACATTTGTGGAAAGCACTTTCTCCAGCAAGATGAAAGTTCCAACCTTGAGAAAGCCAGGTGACTTCTAGAAAGGATTCATGACTTTTCATAGAGTCAGGACTGAAATGTTTGCAAAGCATGTTGTCACCAGTAAATAAGAACAGGTGAATAAGATTGGAGGTATGTGTGAAGAACCATTTATTAAGAGTTATTTTGATAAGCTTGAATAGCAACCTAAATTATAGGCTTTAGGAAAGTACCTCAGGACTGGAAACAATAACAATATTTTTAAATAGATTTATAAGTAAAAAGATGGAAAACCTAGTTTATGACTAGAATCTGTTGAGTGGATTTATAGAAAAGAGGTTGGAATAAACTTTCTTCATAGTCAGTTACTTTTGTTGGGGTCTTCAGGAAAGTATCCTTTAATACTGAGAGTCGGGATGTAAGAAGAGTATGCGTATCAGTATTTCTAGCACTCCAAACTCCAGGATCATATGTGAGGTGTGAAATAGTTGAAAAAGCCATTCTATTCTGCTCTGTTCAAAACCTTAATTTAGTGGTTTCTCATCTTGCTCAGGGGCAAGTCACTTGCAATACCTGCAAGGGTTTCTCCCTTCTATTTCACATAAGATACAATCTGGTGAACTTTAAGTGAATACTGACATTGAGACCCATATTAGAGCTCATTAGAGTAACAGATTTAATATAATTCTTTCTCTTCCTGTATCCACAGATATACAATATTAATATATCATAATATAATTTATTAACATACCATATATTATAATGTGTTGATTTATTAATGCTAATATAATATATAATATTAATGACTATATATATATATATTACAATACAAGATAGGTTTATAATGGCTGCCTTCAAGGTCAGATGTACAAGAATAGAAATGTCTGTGTGCTGGAGACACAACCAATTCAGTCAAAGGTGACACACCTGGAGCTCACCATAGAGTCTCTGTTAGAGGCTGAAGAAACTGAGCTGGAAGAAATGACAAAGACTGGAACTTCTTGGAAGAAGCCAAAGCTAGACTTTCTTCTGTACCCTTTCTATTCCATTCAGACTATAGACCTATTGCTTGGTGTCACTTGTTCTCAAGATGGGTCATCTGTCTTCAGTAAATCCGTTTGGCCACACTCAGAACTATACTAAGCCAACCAGTTGGGTGTTTGTTGCTCAAATTGACAAGATAGTTAACTATGACAAAAGCAGATCCCCAAATATTGTTTCCATTGGTTTTATGGTTGGATAATTGATATTTGTTGAAAATTTCATAAGTGATTCAAGTGCGCATCCAAAGTTGAAAACTACTGTCCTGCATGGTATGCTTTTCCTTTCTTTCATACTCTTTCCTTTCTCTTTCCCTTTTCTTCTCCTTTTATATTCTCCAGACACACAGGCCTCCTTGCTTTTTCTCAATTATCTCTGGTATATTCAGTCTTTGGGCTGACTGATGCACTTTCCAACTGCTCAAAAGCAGCATTGTGAACCTCTCCCAGGTCAAATGTCAAGCATTTTTTCAAGAATTCCTGGAAAATCATAAGGGAAAGAATATTTTTCAGCCTTTTATAAATTTTTCCTCTCGAATTCCTCAAATTAGACCAGATTGCATTTTCCTCACATAGACTTCCACACTTAGATTTGCCACATGATAATTTAGTCATCACCCTGGTGAGCTGAGAGTACAATATAAATGGTTGTATAATATACACTGCTGAAAGGAATCCATTGGTTGATTTTCTGCATGTATGTTCAGAGAACTTTCTTATATAACAAAAGTCTCCAAAGATATATAACCTCATGTACTTAGGAAAGATATGTGTAGGAAGACTTTGACTAGATAACTCTGTTATTTATTTGTCTATTTTTTGAGACAGGGTCTTGCTATGTAGTTCAGGTGGTACTTGAACTTACTATCTAGGTCAAGTTGGCCTTGGACTCCAAGCAATCCTCTTGTCTCAGCCTCCTAACTGGTGAGTTTACAGGCCTGTACTACCATGCCCAGCTCACCAGCTTTTAAGGTCTTTTTCAGTACCAATGTTCTATGATTTAATTAGTTGAAATTAATAACAACACAGAATTATAAACACTGACAATGTGAAAAAGACCTGAGAAGTAGCTTGGGTGGATTTAGACCTTTCTTTAGCTGTAATCTGTCAATTGCCCCCAAATAACCACACAGTTTAAGTAACAACAGTGTCTTTTTTGCACACTGAAGGTTCAAAGCCCCTTGGCCTAATCCTTCAGAATACAGTACATCGCTGCCTCTAAAGTGCCTCCTATGTAAACTTTTGAGACTTGCTTTATTAGGATGAATCCATCTGTGTAATTAGGGTTGTGTGGTTTATTCATGTGGTTTAAAAACAATCTTATAAAAATGCAATTACCCCTGGGGAAAGATACACTTTAAGCCTGATGATTCATTTATATTTCAGCATATATGTATTTTTAGCAAGTATCTAATAGAAGCTCACAAGCATTTTCAGAATGAGTAAATCAATGGTGGACTTTTCTAGATGGTATGTGTGGACCCCACATGGTGAGAGAAACCTGGGCTGTAGTTATCTTGTGTCCATTATGACTCCTGGAAGAGTGACCCAGCCACAGCAGAGTAAGCTGGAGGGATTGCCACATGCATGCCCAAAAAGGATGCAGGAGCCCTAGCAGAGAAAGCGGAGAAGGATTTACTGCCTGTGTCTGAGGCACTGTAGCCAAGATTTTTTTCTTTGTGTACATGGATGAGTTTGTGTGTGGATGACCTTAGGACAACCCACAAAAATTTTACCTTTACATTTTGGCAAACATAGAGAGGAACAATACCCATCTTGCAAGAGTCTCACTCAAATACCATCATTCTCCTGTCTTCCTCTTAGGTTTTCCATTTTAAATTGTGGATTGAGATGTAGAAACACAATGTACGAAAAGAGAGCAGACTATTTGTCATCTCCAGTTGTAGTTTTCCCTCCTACTTCAAGCCTCAATAGTGGGGAGGGAGAAGCTTTGGCTTTAATTCAAATTTGAATTTTAGATTTATTATTGAAGTAAATTATTTTAGGACTACTGAAATAAAATGTTTAAGTGACTGTATGACTATTTATTATTGAAGAGTTTGCAGAAAAGGTAATAGGGATTGCTGAAATTTTCATTTGAAGGCAGTGGAAATGCCCAAGAGAATATTTGAAGAGACAGCGGGAGATAAAAATGAATTTGTTTATAATTCTAGCGAATGAGTCATTCTTGTTAAGTGCATCTACTTCACAGCTCTGCTCTGATTAGTATGATATTGATTCTTATGTCAGCCTGAAAATATTTTTATACTAACTCAAACACATTTTTAATTATTGCAGAAATTTCTCACAAACTTTATTTTTAAATTAGCATAGAATTATTAGGCTGGAATTTTGTTTCAGTCTTTAAAAGAGAACTGTCAAATAAGTCTTTGCTCTGGGATGGTCAAAGTTTGGAGTAAATCTAATTCCTGCTGTCAGCAGGTCAGTTCCAAGATCAAAGCTCCTGTTACCAGCTCTCACCATCACATAAAGAATACCTCATGCTGATTTGATCTGTGGAGTTGACCTGTGCATTTGTTAATGCACCAAAGAATTGTCTTCAATGGAATATATATATATATATATATATATATATATATATATCCACTTAACTGACAAAATGGAGGTTTCCTACAAAACAGTGAAATTCAGATTCTAAAGTTAATTAATTGTATTCACCTTAAGCAGTGCAACACAATTTTGCATTTGTTTATAGCAGTGATATAATTCCAGTCTTTAGCAATTACCATCTAGTCTAGAAAAGGACTTCTTGTTCTCATGGCTTCTGACTTCTCATCCAGTCTTAGTTTATAAGATTTGCAGCTTTGTAAACTGAAAGATAAGAGCTGTCTTGTGTTTCTTTTGTTTCTTCAGACAGCACCCAGGAACGGTGCTCTGCACACAATATGTGTTAAAGAATGCTATTGACCAAATGTCTGGATGTTTCAGTCATTAGAATGCATGTTTCTGTCTATTGTTCATATCTGAAACCAAACAGTATTAATCGGGCTTGTGGTATTCTGAATTCCTTTCACAGCTTTCTCCTCATTTAGACTAATTACTCTACTGGGCAGAACACCCTTTCTATTTTGACAGTTAAGATGGAGGAAATTGAAAAGTTGAAAAAAAAATAAAGGGCAGACTCTCAAGAAAAGAATCCTTAAAGCCATTTAAAAGTTATCTCAAATCCTCAGCATCCAATGCCTCTAATTTAAAATGTTTCATTTTGTTAAAACATAAATGAAAGACTCCTTCTTTTTCCTTCCTGAAGATCACAAACCTATTTTACATTAGAGATGATTACTCTACCTTTGTGTATGAGTGTTCTTAAAATTGTATATAAGTGTGAATATGAACAAATAATCTTTCCCTTTGTCATTTCTAGAAGTGAATTTTCTCTGTGTATCCTCCAGATAGATGAGTAGAGCAAAGGTGTAGGAAGAGCAAGCAATTGGGGCTTTTATCCATCTGTGGTAACACACTAAGCAGTTCTCACAGTTATGATATTTATGAGCATGAATAGCCATGGGGTGGGTAAAACCAAGAGCATCTTTTTTTTTTAAACCAACATATCTTTATTCTTTTTACTTCCTTTATCAATTTCCTCCTCAAACTTGTAGAACTTAGTGTCCATCCTTTTGCTGCCCTCTGTATGCTCAAACACAAGCCTACTCTAGGTATACATTTTGGCATTCCTCCAAGAAAGCTTCGTGGCAGACTTTTTGATTGCTTTTTGTTTGTTCTAAATCCTGCGTGTAAATCCAGTTAGAGTTCAGTCTGAATTTTGGGCATATACAACTCTGCCCAAAGCATCCATTTCTTCATCTGTAAATGACCAGAAAGAAGAGGATGACAGGTAAAAATCTGTTTTTACTTGGTTAGTTTCAGTTTCTTCTTTCATTGTGTGAATGTCTTGTTGGGCAGAGTTGGATTATAAAATTTGAACATATGTTAATTTTCTATAATATGGCCAAGTTCTTCAAATGGCAATCAGGGAAAGAAATAATTCTCCCTTCTACTAGTAGAGATGAGAGCTTTAAGGTACTTTAAAGAATAATTTTGTGTGATTTTTCACCTCAGGTACCATCTTTAGAATTGAATAAACTTCATTATACACCAGTGTAAGGAAAAGGTTCTGAAAGCACAGAAAGGTCTCATTGTGTTTTCTGGATCATCTGGACCAGAAAGAGAAGAATTAACAAGACAACTCAAGGTCAAGGCAAGGGAAAGTTGATAAACCAACCTGGGTGCTACAACACCCCTCCCCACCTTACAAAGGAAGCAAGGGGCAGCCACTTAGATTCTTCCTGACAGGAAGCTCTCTAGGAATTTTCTCATCAACAGTGACAGCTGGGGTGGGAACCTAGGGTCTAAAATAGTCAATCATAGGGAGGGCCCTAATCCAATAAAAGCAGCTGAAAACAAAGAGCCCTCAGGTATTCCATTTTTCCAGAGCCCCCTGATCTCAACTATCAAGGTAGTTATCTTTCCTTCTTTTTCTCCCTTTCCAAGTGTGCAATGAAATGTCTTCCTTTCTTTAAATTGTCTACGTCTCATTTTTTTTTTATTGGTATGAAGTTTACAAATCCTGGAGAGTACCCTTCCACAGAGGAGAAACAATGCTTGTCCCCTGCAGCCTGCCATGCTCCTCCCCAGGATGGGACACTGGGATTTGAGCAGCCTTGGAAAGGGTAACTCAAGGTCGTGATTACCCTGGGGATTATGGGTACCCACTAGGGTATATTGGATAAAGGGAGTGAGGGAAACAGAAAACGTGCACAGATAGGGCCCTAATCTGGCTGTACATAATAAAAAAATTTTTGTACATGATCATGGTATATAAATGTGTTTATTACCCTGTGTAAAAAATAACATGAAGTCTGAAACTCCAGGTGACCTAATTATGAACTCAGAGGCTATTAATGTGGTGGAGGGATTTTTGATCAATGAGTCCTGCACAGTGAGGAAGATGTTTCCAGATGTACTTTCCTAGAAACTTGCTCACTTTTTATTAAAACCTGAGCTTAGAAAAGAAATAATTCCCAGGCAAGAGGGAGTTACAGAACAGTCCATTTAATATTTGCTTCTCTGGGAAATACTTGCATGCTGTCTAAATGTCAGCACTGTTTTAGGTTCTAGAGGATACTAAAAGACAGGGTGTCAGAGCCTGTTGTAACAGTTTATATGGAGTGGGGAGGGGTAAAGGCGATGTGCACTGTAATATACACACTCAATAAATTCATGTGACACGACAGAATGAATTGCTGCTTTAGATTGAGTGGTTAAGGAAAACCATTCTGCTTTAAGGTGAGCTGTGAACAACAAAGAGTCAATCATGTAGAGAAAGGAAAGCACATTACTACTGAGAGCTGTACTTAGCGCCAAGGTCTATGGGAAAAGTAAATCCCTCTATATGAGGACCTGGAACAAAACTGCATGTCTATCTTTAGCAAAACAGAAAAGGAGAGAGTAAAGGGTAAGATGCACAGAGACCTATAATAAAGGGTTTTGTAAGCTAGAATATTGCTGTTTCTTAAGAGCAGCAGGAGGAGTTTTTTCAATAACATATTAGAGATGGCAGGAGATGAAGTTACACAAAATAGTTGATAAAATTTGTGTTTAAAAAATATTCTCTGAGCAAGTATAAAGAAACTCAGAACTCTCTGAAGTTAATATAAATGAACTCATTCAACATAGTGTTAATTTCAGGGTAGACAGGTCTAGAGACTGGGAGAATGAGAAGTAAAACTTGATCCATAGAAACACAGAATCAAGAGTCATGGTCAGGATAAGACTCTTCTAATACCCACATTGCCCCTCCCCCACTATTGATCTCACTAGCAGTTTACCCCTGCAGCTATAGCAACGTTACCATTTACAAATAAAATCTGTCATGGCATTGGGAACATGGGATCATATCGATTAATGATTTTCAGGTACTAATGTGATATTGTTATCTGCAACATGAGGATGTTCAGTGTCTATCTATTACATAGGCATTATGTGTTTTGCATTTGGTGTATAATATGTTTAAAAAGTTCATTCCATTTTTCAAATTTGACTGTCCTCAACTAAATCTCATGTTGTCACTTCAGAAGTTAAAATACTTCCTCTAGGAACTTGATTTAGTTCCTGATTTGCTTAGATCCACCCCAAAAAGAATTATTTCATAAAATAAAACAAATCTCTAAACAAAAAAGTTTCAAGATAATTAGCCTACATATTTTTACTCTTTTACATATTCACATATATTTCATGTTGCCAGGAGTTAAACCTCATTTTGAAAATGGGGACTTGGGTAAAGAAATGCTTCTTTTCAAAGATGAAAGTAGCAACAAAATACCCCTTGTATCTCATTTTAAAACCCTGAGAGAATCTGCTTGGCCATGGAATATGCTATCTGGTACCCAGTCATTCTCTAGGCTGTAACAGGGGAGCAGGAGAGGAGTAGATATGTGACTGAGGATGTGGGCTGCAGTTACTTCCAGTAAAGGGGAACTAACAGTTACTACAAAAGACAACCAGTGCAGTCACCAGCAAGGCAGGATGCAGATGTATTTTTCAGATACTCAGTTCAAGAAATAAGACCTCTACTTTAAGAAGTAGGTTTCTGGCAGTAGAAAGAGAGTTTTTTAATTAACATCAAAGTTATTCTTAAAAACTCCATAACTAAAACTACCCTTGATCATTTTTTTGTTCTCTTTCCCATAGAAAAATAGACAGTACAATGTGTGTTCTTGGATAGTGAAAGAAGAACAAGTTCTCAAAATAAAGAGGATGTATAGACTATGTTTTTGTTATTGTTTTACTCCTTGTCCAAACCATGATGTTTACACCATGCACACACTTACTTGGGGGTCTAGAACAGAGAAGAATCGTTGGTATGGTTTCAACTGCTTTTTGAAAGGGCAAAGGTACATCTGTCTGTCAGGCGGATGCTGCTGTCCAGGAAGAGCGTCTCTGAGGTTTATAATTATTCTGTTGCTAATCTGTTATATGATGGAAGAGGTCTTGAGAGGCTTCTAAGAAATTAAAATGAATCTGGCTGTGCTTATTTCATTCCAAGTTATACTAAAAAAATAGCAAGGATGGAGGAAAATGGGAAAAGTTCCAGCTTTTATGCCAAACATGGAACTACATTCTGGAAAAGGAATCATTGGTAAAGAATAAAGAGGCTGTGGTGAGTACTAGAACTTATTTTAATGTTGCTATTAAATTTCAACAAAGCAAGAGCTTGACTGTATATTTTTCACATGCTCAGCTGTAGAGTTGACATATTTGCTTACACTTGCCCAGAAAAGCAAGCATATCTGAAGAGCTAATGAAAACATTGCCAGATTGATAAGGTGTGTCTTGACCAAGAAATTACTCCAGGTGTATTTATAAGTGGCCTTGAACTGCCTGGAAAGGAAACCCTCCTTTCTGAAGGGGGTAAGTTGTAATCACTAACAGAAAATGAAACCATTTAAAATCATAGGCTTTGAACCTGGAGACCATAACGTTAAGTAAAATCAATCAGATGAACATGTTAAAATATCATGTGGTTTTTATGAGAAAGCCAAAATATAAATTAAAAATAAAGTGAAAGGTAGGTAATAGGAAAGAGGGATATATATCTTTCATAGAAAAAAGGAGACCAAGAGATGGAGGGAAGAGGAGGGAGAGAAGAAAAAAATGAAAAAAAAATTAAGGTGTGTTATGTACATGTACCAACTCCACATGATGAATGTAATGCACTAATAAAAATTTTAAAAAACCATAAGCTCTGAATTCAGGTACATTTGGGATCCCTTTCTGATCACACATCCTAAGGCCATGTGTCTTTGGTAAATTACTTTGTCTGTGTTTCTTTTCCAAATACTGAAAATGACCTCACTTGGATAGGGTTTTGGGGAGGATTAAATGAGGTAAAACATACACATAGTGTACATGATATAAGCTAAAATAAAGTGTTTGTTACTATTACACACTGGAGTACCTTTATATAGTGATTATCCTAAAAGCCTACGCCCTCTGTTTCAGTCTGAGCAAACTGGTATTGTAGCAGAAAATGCTCCCCCCCATCAGTACACTTCAGTTTCTTAGTTGCCCAGGCAATAGTTCCTGTTCCAGTTGCTCCAGGCTCAATTCCCAATTGATTAGCCATTCTGCCTCTGTACTTCCTGCTTGCTTATCCAGTATATGCCCTGGACCACCAGAAATTGGTGCCTCATATTTGGGAATGATTCTAATCAATGCCTGTCTACACAAATAAATCTGCTTTCAAAGCCTGGGAGTCATTTTGCGTTCCTGCTTGCCTTGAAGTGCAATGATTACTTAGTCATTTGTCTCTTGGAGAAAAAACCCTTCAGGAAAATCTTTTTCATTCCAGTAGGAATTCTTTGTGTTTTTTATTCTCTGTAGTATTTTATTGCCATGATTATTAATGTAAAAGACCCTACATATGCCAGATATTACTTTCTTCACCTTTTAGTTTTTGCTAATTTAATCCTCATAAAAGTTATCTGAGTAGGTAGATATCCTTGTTTACAGATGCAGAAACTGAGGCAGGGAGCCATCAAGTAAAATGCAAAATTACTTGTCTTAGAAGTGAAGAAGCTGAGTCTCAAATCTTCAAATTCTGATTCAATTCCATGTGTTAACCACTAACCTTACACTGCCTGTGAATAGTAGATAGGTTCTAATTGGTGTTAGTTAATACCAATACTAAATGCCATTAGTATCTGGAATCATGATTATTATTATAAGCTCACTAAGTTAAACCTTGGCTTTAACTAGGCATGGTGGGGCATGTAATCTCACCATTTGGGAGGCTGATGCAGGAGGATCACTGTGCGTTTGAGCCAGCTGAGGCTATATAGCAAGACCCTGTTTCAAAAATCAAAACAAACAAAACACTCCAGAACACCCCCTTCAAACAATAACAAAAACACTAAAAAAACCCCTTGGCTTTGTTCTGTACCTCTGAGTTTGCTGAATTGTAACCTGAGATAAACACTTTAAAAAGGATGTTAAGGACTCGTAACAAAATAAGGGGAAGGAAGTATAATAGGTAGGATAGTAATATGGCCAAATGCTACCCATGACCAAATTTTCCTGTGTGTGTCTTTTAGGTCCCTACACTTTTGCTTTCCCTTACCCATTGTCATGGATGTTTTTTCTTTAGAATTAACTGGTTTTTTTGAAAGACAGGAAAAAGGAGGAGATTTGGTAGAAGAAAATACTAAAACAAACTATTCTGACTATCTGAAGTTGAGTGGTTAAGTAAGAATTGATAGATTTACCTAGATTTTTAGACATTATCTATGCTATATATTGAATTAAATAATTCTCTTTTAATTCAAAACTATTGTTCTTCTTCCTACTTAGAAAAGTCTTCACCCCAAATGTGTGTGTGCACGCACACACACACACACACACACACACACACACACACACACAACTTTTCCAGGCTCTTGGCTACAGCCGTGTGGTTCTGCTGCAAGCCTTGATTAATAGTTGCATGATTTTACAATAGCCTGAGGCTCTTTACTATGAATAGTAGTGCAGATGGGTTGAGGTATATGTGCTAAGTTTCCAAGCATTCCAATTTACCAATTTCCCTGGAAATATTAGAGAAAATGAATTTAGATTTATTTATAATTCATGAATTGTTTATTCCATGATTTATCTCCTTAACTTAAGTCACAAATTGCAACTCAATAGAAGGTACTTTATCTTCATTTCGTGTTATATTATGCGCTTTGATGCAGTAAACAGGAGATTTCTGAAAAGGTAAGATGCTATTTTGGACACTTCCTGAAATGAAATGGTGGCGCTTTAAGATTATTCAAGGGTCATTTCACACAGCACCTTCTGTAAGCCCCTAAAACATAAACCAGAATTTGCCTCTCAGAATTATGAAGAATATCTTAGTAATTAGCTTTTAAATTCATTTCAAAGGTTTTGAGCAAGTTATGCTCAAGATGTGATGCCATTGTTTCAATGATGAGTTTCAGAAGATGAGATCCCTGATTTTAAGGTGTGTCCAGAGAGATACAAAGTAGAACCTATTACAATTTATAATGAAATTTCAAAGAGATATTGAAAGGCAGAAAAAGAAGACATCATCTATGATGGAGTGGAAAGAGAGGGAAAAGATTGGTGAAAGCATTATAAAAGAGGTGGTCTTCTATCACATTTTGAGGCATAAAGAAGATATGAACAGCTGGAGACAGGATGGACACTTGAAACTCAGAGGACAAAAAAAGCAAAAGCAAACCAGATGATAGACAGGGGAAAAAATTGTGAGACTTTTGAGGGAATGAAAATCACCTCCCATGTATGACACAGAGTAATCTGACTGCTGTTCTCCCAGGGAGAGGGAAATTATTAGTAGCGATGGTATAAGATCTTAGCATGGTTTCACTGTGGACTTTATCTTGTGGGCTAAGGGAGTAATTGCTTAATCTAACATACATTAATTGCTTAATGTATGTTAGATCATCTAATACAATATAGGACATAGAATTGTTGCTCAGTAGATGACTGTAAATATTATTAGCCTTGTTTTTGGAGGGTTCTGGTAAATATGAATGATGAAACAATGTTCAGATAAAATTCTTAACCAATTCTTTTCCACCTGCAACTTCCCTTTAGAGGTAATAGAATAGAAAAATGATCATAAAGGACATCAAATCTGGTATTTAGGATGTAAAAATCCTACTTTCCATTCCTTCCAAAAAATTTGTGTCAGCTTTGTGAACAATATCAAACCAACAACCTCTTTCATGGGAGGAAATGATAATAATCATTAACATTATTATGACTAACATTTTCTGAGTACATAGTATGTTCCAAGCACTATTTCAAGGTTTCTCCCATCTGTTACTTCATTTCCCATCCACACAAGAAACTGTAAAATAGCTAGTCTCAAAAGTGGGATAGTCACAGATTTGATAGAGAGGGCAGAACTTGAGATGACTTTGGAGAAAACAAGGATTTCAAGGTATTATACAAGACTGAGCTCTCACAGAAAAAATGTGAGCAAGGGATGTGTTACGGCATATATCTAGATGTCCCCTCAAAGCTTCATGTAGCCATAGCTGGGGGGTTTTTCAAGGTGGCTAGATCTAGAATGTGTGATACTGGGATTAAGGAAGGCCCACTCTGAGTGTGAGTGGCACTACCCAAAAGGCAGTTAGCCCGGAAGAATTAAAGGGAAGGGCTGGGTACTGCTGCTAGTATTGTTTGCTGCTTACTGCCTTCTTCCCACCTTATTTCCCATGGACTGTTTTTGTCCCTTGCTACCCTTCTGTCATGCCACCCTAACTGGGAACCAACCAACTATGAACTGAAAGCTCTCCAAACTGTGAGTTGAAATAAACCTTTTATCTGACTTTATGTGTCAGGTACTTTGTCTCAGCAATGAAAAAAATAACTAAGACAGGTAGGTATAGGAATGTGTTTTCATGAAAGGTAAAGAACTCAAAAGGGGGAGAAGTTAATAACTTACCTAAAGTCACACAGCTGACAAATGATCAAGATTTAAATTCATCTAGTCTAACTCTGAAGTTTATATCTTTAATCCTGGGGTTTGATTTAGGTTGTAGTAGTCAAAGAAGAACCCATGTAGCTCATGCCTATTTTACAGTTTTATAAATATTAATAAAAAAAAACCAGAGCTTTTTATAGGGAACATGTGTTAAACTCATGAGGAACTCTACCCTCAAGTGACTTTTGGCCTATCTAGGGAAGGTAGATACCTAATTGAGGCCCACATATCCTTGACTTTTGGATTCTCATCGAATCCAATAAAATAAAAGATATAGGTCTTAATCCTCACTGATTATTCAATATGAATCTGATGCTTTAGCTACTTAATTATAAAAATGGCATTATAGAGATATAATTCACTCATTTAAAGTGGACAGTTCAGTGACTTCTTTTATACTCATGAACTTGTGCAATCATTACCACATATTTCTAGATTATTTTCACCAGCCAATGTATCAGTTATACTCTATTCTACCACCTCTATCTCCCTCCATAGATGATTAGTAATCCACTTTCTTTATCTATAAACTTGCTTATTCTGAATATTCCATACACAGAATCAGGCAGTATATGTTCCTTTGTGATTGGCTTTTTTACCTCATATAAAGTTTCCAAGGTTCTGGAAAGTATTATAACAGTATCATTTTCATATATTTTTCTTTTACTATTGAATAGTACTCATAGAATGAATATATCACATTTTATCAGTTCATGCATTAAAATGAAAGGTACATTTACACACAAAAACTTAGGCACAAATGTTCATTGCAGCATTGTCTATAACAGATAAGAAAACAGAAAGGCCCAAATGCCTATCAGTGGGTGAATTTGAAGAATAAATGTTTAAAATTTTGATAAAGACCAGCTTGTCTATTTCTTTGTTGTTGGTGGTGGCTAGTGTCATATCTAAGGAGACTTTGCCTGATTTAGGTGAAAACTCCAACATATGAATTTGGAGTGAGAACATAATTCAGTGCATCACAGTGTATCTGTGTCTGATTTGATTATCATAATAATAGTTGCTGCAAAATGAGTTGAGAAATTTCTTGCTCTTCTAATTTTTTGGGGAAAAATGTGGAGATTTGGTTTTTCTTTTCATACTTGGTCATAGTATTCGTGCTACATTGAAGATTTTCTCCTTGTGTTTCAACATTTTTTTAATGTGTTTGGGTGTGGGTGTCTTTCTGTTTGTATCCTACTTGGAGTTTATTGAACTTTTTGGATGCATGGGTTATTTTAACCATTATTCATTTGGTAACTTTTCTGCTTTTTCTCTTCTTTCCTCTCCTTTCCCACCATGTATAAGTTGATATAGTTGTGTTCTGTATTTCCCTGAGCTGTATTCATTTTTCTTCATACTGTTTTCTTTGGTATTCAGATTGCATAATTGCTATCAATCTATATTCACATTCACTGATCAATTCTTTTGCCAGCTCAAATTTACTGTTGATCTCATTACTTTTCTCTGCATAGAGACTACATACCTGACAGCTGCAACATAAAGAAGAGGTTTATTTTGGCTCAATTTCAGAGGTTTTAGTTCCTGTCTTGTGGGCTAGTCCTGAGGAAAAATTGGCACGGTAGAGGAGGTTGGCAGAGAATGGCTGTTCACATCACGACAGCCAGGAAGCAATAAATAAAGGAGTAGTCATAGAGTGAAATATATCCTTCCAGGTCACAGCCCTAATGACTCAGACGCAGACTAGAGGCCACCTGTTAACAACACAGGCAGCTGATGAACTTATTGGATGAGTCTACAGTGGAGTATAGTTCTTTCATGGTCTATCACCTTCCAACATGAGACTTTGGTGGGGTATTGCAGATATAAACCATAACATTCTGCCTTTACCCCCCAAAATAATCATGTCCATCTCAATATGCAAAAAGCACTTAGGTAGTCTCTGAGTCATTAAAGTTTTAACAGTTCCAGCAGTGCTGAAAAATCCAAGTTCAAAGTCTGCTGTGAGACTGAGTGTAAACTCTTAGCTGTGAACCTCTGTAAAAATTGAAAGGAAAGTTAAATATTGCCAACACACAATGGCACGGAAAAAGATTCCCATTCTAAAAGGAAGAAATAAAGGGATAGAAAGAAATTAGACCAAACAAGACCAAAATCCAGCAGGGTAAGCAAGCATTTAATCCTATACCTCTGTGTCTAGCTGCAGGGGCAAACAGTGATAAAATGTGAACTCCACCCATGCGACATTGCTCATTGCAGTTCATTTTGCCTCCCTTTTGGGATGTTTCTGCTCATAGCCTGAGGGGTGTCTCAGGAACATACCCTCAGTCTTATTGGCCTTCCTTTGAAATCTGGTAGATACTGTTGATGTCCAGTTGACTTAATGTAAAGTACTGTGTTGCCTATGTTGTCCTGTTCTGATCTGCTCTGTACTGCCCCCTTTTGTTTTATTCTCTTTTAAATAAAAAAAAATTAAAAATAAAAAGAAAACATCATACCACAGTGATATATGTGCACCCATGTTTATAGCAGCACAATTTGTATTAGCCTGATCTTGGAAACAACCTAAGTGCCCATCAACTGAGGAATGGATTAAAAAGTTGTAGTATTTTTGTACACTGGAGTATTACCCAGCTATAAAGAGTGATCACATTGAGATATTTATAAATAAATGGACACGACTTGAGACCATACTCATAAGCAAAATAAACCAAACTCACATGTGTAAATACCGTATAGTCTCCTTTGTATGAGAGTTGGTAAGAGTACATAAGACTTTATGGTAATCATGATTTGCCATTTCATTACTTTGAAGCCTTTCAATGTTTTCATTCATCAGTTGGAATGGTTTTATTTTGTTTTGTTTGACTTTATTATGCACGATGGTATGAACAGCAGTTTTGAAGAAAACAAAACATTATGGCAGCCATTGCTGATTTAATATCATCTTCCTTAGAAGTCCTACCATGCTTCTACTCTGCTATTACCATCGGTTCTATCATGTTGTGTCTTATTGGGATTTTAATATATGTGATAGTATAAACAAATCTTTTTATACAAACTGAGATATTATGTAGCCATTGATCATAGTTATACAGTTCAGAGTGTCCTGTAATTCTTTCATTCTCTGAACGATTTTACACTATTGTGTTATGTTTGATATTATTGTATCTGAAACTACGCTCAACTATAGAAGAGAAAGAGGTATTTTGACAGCTACTGTTACTGTCTGATTGTCTTGTTGTAAAGTGTTGTGTTGCTTATGTTGTTCTGTTCTGATCTGCTTTGTTCTGCCCTCTTTTGTTTTATTCTCTTTAAAATAAAAAAAAGTAATAGGAACTGTAGGAATAATAAAACCCAAAATGCATAATTCCTACAGTAAAAAAGAGAGCAAAAGAAAGTGCTCTAAAGGATATAACTGCAAGTATGTTTAAGTGTGGAAGATAGATGACCATTCTACTGTTTTTGTTAGATTATTGAGCAGAACTGTTAATAGTCTCACTGTTTGAATGTCTACTTTGTATGCTTTAATTTTGTAACTTAAACAACTATTTCCAAGATGACATTATGTAACTTATCAACTAGTGATTTCTTAGTGGTTTTTTTTTT
>PVJX010021487.1:0-31817 GCA_004027295.1 Dolichotis patagonum | reverse complement strand
ATAATCTCTTTGAATTTGCTTCATGAATTCTAGGTTTTTCTTGTTTTCTTCATTAAATGTTTCTCTCCTTTTGTGTTCCTCCATTCTTCTGTCTGTGTCTTCTTGAGAGGTGCCCAGCTTTTCTTTTATTAATCTACTTATCTCTTGTTTAATTTAAATTTATATTTTAGTTTTGATCCCACTTACAAGGTCCTGAAGATATCTTTTTATGTCTGTTACTGCTGTGTTTGATGTTGCATGTTTGCTCCCCTCAGTCTCTTTTGTATTTACCTCTCCTGGGTCAATGTTCTCAGGGTTGGGGGCTGGGGGGGTTTTCTTATTTCTCCTTCTCGTCATGTTTTTGGTTCCTTCCATACAAGTGTACAGTGTAATTCCCAGCCCCTTTGCTTGTTGGTTAAGGTTCCTCTGGAGCACACAGAGGGCTTCTGCCCTCTGCTGGCCACTATCAGAGAGTGAAGTTCAAGCAAGCACAGTGTGTGCTGGCTCTTCTCCTTCAGGCCAGTCAACCTTTGCAGGCCTTCACTGTGTCAGTGTGTGGCTGTGCTCAGGGAATTAGTTTGTAGCAACCCACTGGGTCCCGGCCAGGGGCATGGCCCAATCCAAGCAGATTCTACCTCCGCTCAGCAAGGGGAGCAACCAACTGAAGCCACTTCCTTATCGAGTTAAGGCTGTCCTGCCCAAATCCAACATGTCTTCCAGTCGGTTTCCCCTTTCCCGTGGGAGGGTCTTATTCCCATCACTCAAGGTGTGTTGATGTCAGTCCCTGAGAACTGCTGGGCTCCCAGACATCCAACTTCAGCGTGGCTGTGGTGCAAATTCAGGGTGCCTCTGGGGGGTTCATGTGCAGGGCCGGGTCCGGGCAAGCTGCACACAGGGCTGTTCAGCTCCACGTTCCAGCCACTCAAGCCAGTCGCATTGGTGCAGTTTGGTCTGTCACATCGCTCTTGGGCAGGAATTCAGGTGGCTCGAGGAGGACACCATGCCTGCTGATCTTAGCTTCACTAATGGTAGCCCCGAGACCTCATATTTGAGCAGTGTTTTTAACTTTAGTTTCTTCCTGGGTTGAGAGAGTCCATCTCTCTCTGTTTGGGTCTCTCCAGGGTGTTAAATTCTGGCATTTAAGCTGTCTCTCTCAGAGAGGATCTCTCTCCTGCTACCTACCGGTCCGCCATCTTTGGAAACCTCCCCAAATGTGACCAAATTTATCATCTGAAATCCCAGAAATGTCCTTCTTTCTTTTACCAATAATATATGGTGTAATTCTGAAAAATGACATACAAGCATAGGTGTGAATCCTGGTAAGTCCTTGACTGTTTGATGCTGAGAACATTACTTAATCTCTCTGAACTTCAGGGTAACTTTATGCTTTAAATAAGACAGTGTATTTTAAATGCTCACCACTACACCAGATGCATGATTGAGCTTCCTGCAGATGATACCTGCAATTATCATCTTCTGTGTTTACTCTGCAGGCAAAGCTGCCTTCCATGATCATCTAAAATAGTTCAGCCTAAGCTAGGAACAAGGAAAAGCTCTGCACCACAGGAAGAACTAAACCATCATAATGATGATTAGGTGCACTTGCCCTCTTTTAGTCCCTCAGAAGATCTAAAGTCTTACTTTGTAACTGATGGCAAATCCCACAGCACAAATGACAGAGATTTCCTGTAGAGGCTTAGTGCTTCCAGGAGGAAGGGGGAGGTCTGATTCACTACAGTCCCCAACAGAAAGTAAGCCAGCTGGTGGGAAAGGAAGAGGAGAAGGCAAGAAAGAACACAGTACACGAAAACTATGAAAGTACATGTGTGTACAGTCTGGAGAAGAATTAGAGCCTCTACTGTACTCACAATCACCTACTTTGACCAAGAGAACCTTTTAACCCTGTGAGTTCTATGAAGAGATCCAGGGAATGAATATTCTCAATGACTATGCAATGACTGGAAGCAATGGTCAGAGAACAAAGTCTACATTAAAATCAAATCTGCTTCCAGTTATAAAACTCAGTGAACTCCAAAGGTAACAACTATTTTTCTGTAAAAGACAACAGAATTGGTGATACTCTTCACCACTTAGGTTGAGATAGATATGCACACTTTCTGCTATTTCTGGCAGCAGTGCTACACATCTCATCCTTATGTCTGTAGTGACCAAATAAAATAATAATAAGCATTTACTGAGCACTTGGAATACACCAGGCACAAAAGCTTTTCATGAAACAGAATTCAAAGCACTGCAAGCTCCTCTGAATCTTCTGCCAAGTATGTGAACTCCATGCAGGTTCTCAGGGGCCAGAAGCAGGCAAGAGGTTTTTATAGCCCTTAGTACAATGGCCTCAAGTTCTCACACAAATCCATTCCAGATTATTTTTTCCTTAACCGAGAATTCTCTGACAGACATCTTTCTGTTTTAGTCATTACCTTGATTTTTTACTTTGGCTGGTTGTAATACTCATGTCAGCAAATTCAGTGCACTTGAAAGCTCAAATAGGGCTACCTCAGACTGCCACATAGGGCCTGCCCCTCAGCCAGGATGCCTGGGTCCCCTTGGACTGCCGCCGTGGGCCTGCCCCTCAGCCCGGAACACCTGGGACGCTCCTGGAACAACTGAGCTACCTTGGACTGCCGCCATGGGCCTGCCCCTTGGCTGGCACACCTGGGTCCCCTCAGACTGCCTCTCAGGCCAGCAGGCTTGGGATGCCCCTGACCACTGCTGCAGGCCTGCCCCTTGGTGAACCCACATGCCTCTTGGACCTAGTACTGCCATTGATCTTTGGATCCAACCCCTTCTCCCAGA
The DNA here is from genome assembly GCA_004027295.1 of Dolichotis patagonum. NCBI lineage: Eukaryota > Metazoa > Chordata > Mammalia > Rodentia > Caviidae > Dolichotis > Dolichotis patagonum. The sequence continues at coordinate 29,024 of PVJX010021487.1, read as the reverse complement.
ACCTTGGACTATAGCAGATTACCATGCTCGGATGGATGGGAGGCTCAGGAACCCCTCACCCAAAGAGAAGACCTCAGCAGGCTCCAGTCAGTGTGGTGAGTTTGCCCCTAAAATAGAGGTCTGCAGTGGTTTAATAGGAGCAGAAGTCAAATGCCCTCCAACTGTAAGACCTTGGTCAACCTGGCAAGAGAGTGTGTAATCCCTTCCTCCACACAGAGAACATCAGACAGGTTGAGGAGTACACCAATAAGGCTTCTCCCAACTTGGAGAAAATTAGAAGAGCTTATGAGACCCCCAGTGACACAGTAGGGCCTCAGCTGACACAAACACTATAGACAGGGAGTTCTGGTGACCTGCAACAACCTGAAGACATAGCAACAGCAGGAACTAAGAGTTGACCTACATCAATACTTCTAAGCTAGTTACCCCAGAAAGAATATAAGACTCATCCAATAGACCCCGTAGGAGGAATTCATGTGATTAGCTCTCCTCTTCATTGTGGTACCCAGCAATTGGACAAACATCAACCACACAGTAGGACCCTAAAATTCACACAACAGACAGCTGAGACTGTTGGAATTGAAAGATCAAATATTTACCCAAAAGGTGAAAATGACAAAACAAAGAAAAAATGTAATCTCAGACATCTAATCCAACAGGAGCAAGTACAGGTGACACTGAAATAGAGAACTTTAAAAGTCATACACCAGAAATCTCTGAAAAGATAACAAATGAAGTAAAGAAACAAATCCATGAAGCTATAGAGGAAATCAAATTAGAAGTAATCTCTCATGTAAAGACAGAAAAACAACCTTAGTATGAGTTTCTCAACATACCTAGAGAAGAAATAGAGAAAAAAAAACACAAGAGCATGAGAAATTGGTTGAAACTTTGAATGAAGAATGCAGAAAACAAGCAGAATCCATGAAACAAATTCAAAGAGATATCCAAGAAACAAAATATTCTATTGAAAGCAGGAAAATACATTTAAATGAAGCTGAGGACAGAATTTCAGACTTCGAAGACAGGATCACAGATAGTGATCATGAAAGGGTAGAACTTATCAAAAAAAACAAAGCAGAGCTGCCTAGGACACTGAACAGAGCCCCGGAGGTTTTGCGGGCCTCAGTGCACCATGCCCAGCTTCCATCTTTCAATTCAAGGAGCCAAGAACCTGAGGGGGAGTCAGGACCACATGAGGTGAGTCCCAGTGCTCCAGCCCTGGCCCAGGGAGAGTTTGAGACCAGCACTCCCAGTGGGTGAATTCCCATCCAGCTGCCTAAGACACTGGACTGGGTCCTAGAGGTTTTGCAGGCCTCAGTGCCAAAACGCTCAGTGGCCTTCTTTCAGTCTAGGCTGGGATGATGCAGGGGGCTTTCAGCCCTGTAGCACTGGTCTGGGGAGAATTTGACACCAGTGCTCCCAACAATTGAGTTCCCATCCAGCTCCCTAGGACACTGGACAGCCTCCAGAGGTTTCGTGGGACTCAGTGCACCACACGCAGTGGCCTTCTTTCAGTCTGGGAGGTCAGGACTGCACAGGGGGACTTTCAGCCCTCTGGCCCTGGCCCAGGGAGAGTTTGAGACCAGTGTTCACAATGGTTGATTTCCCACCCAACTCCCCGAAACACTGGACTGGGCTCAGGAGGTCTTACAGGCTTAATGGGCTAAGCTCAGTGACATTCATTCATTCCCAGGAACTGAGGGTGCAGTACATGATTCCCAACACACCCAGGGGAAGCTTTGGACAATGCTCAAAGCAAGGAAATATAGGAAAATGACAAAACAAAAGACCAAAAGGCAATCTCAAATCCCATACCATCCTACCCCAAGAAAGCCTATGAGACATGTACATAGAAGAAAATAGAAGCCATACACCTGAAATGACTGAAATGATATTGACATAAATAAAGAAGCAACTCAGGGAAGCTATGGAGAAACTCAAATCAGAAATAACTTCCCAGGTAAAAGAAGAAATGATAAAATTAGTCAAAGAAATAGTAAACACATCTAATTAACACACAACTAAAAAATTAGAGGAACAAAGCAAACAGATAGAATCCCTGAATGAACACTATAAGAAACAAACAATGCATGAAGCAGATTCAAAGAGATAAACAGGAAATCAAAAATTCTACTGAAAGCTGTAAAAACCGCCTCAATGAAAGTGAAGATAGAATTTCAGACCTCGAAGATAAGATTGCAGCCAGTGAGCAGGAAAGACAAGATCTCTTAAAAATAACAAAGAATCAGGAAATAACAATTCAACACCTGTAAGATGATGCAAAGAAAAATAACATAAGATTAATAGGGATAAATGAAAAAGAAGGGGACAGCCCAAATGATATCAAGCTGAAAGCTTCCCAAACATAAGAGAAACTGACATCTGGATAAGTGAAGCATATAGAACTCCAAACAGCCATAACCAAAATAAAACTACACCCAGACACATAATAATCACCATCCCAGAAATCTAACATAAAAATAGAATACTAAAAACTGTTAGAGAGAAAAGAGAGATCACCTATAAAGGAAAACCTATCAGAATCACAGCAGACTTCTCAACACAAACAATGAAATCAAGAAGAGCATGGAGTGAAGTATTTCAGATCCTAAAGGAAAACCACTTCCAACCCAGACTGACATACCCTGCAAAACTGTCCTTCAAAATGGATGGAGGAATAAGATACTTCCATGACAAAGAACAGCTGAAGAACTTCATGAACACAAAACCAACCCTACAAAGAATACTGAAAGACATTCTAGATACACACAGGATAAAACCACCAAGCAAGGCAGACAATTAAACAGGTGGAAAGCTAAAGACACAACAGCAGAAAGATAACATGTCAACAATAAACCAATACATAACAGTTATAACATTAATGTAAATGGCCTCAATTCACCAATCAAAAGAAACAGATTGGCAGAATGGATCAAGAAACAACATCCAACCATATGCTGTCTAAAAGAAACCCATCTAACCCAAAAGGAAACCCATAGACTAAAAGTCAAAGGATGGAAAACAATATTTCATGCAACAGGAAACCAAAAACAAAACAAAACAAAACAAAAGGCAGGGGTAGCTATTCTGTTTGCAGAAAATGTGAAATTCAAACCAAGAATGATCCAAAGAGATAAAGAAGGTCACTACATACAGTTAGTATGTATGTATCTCTTCAATAGAGAGAGATAACAATCTTAAATATATGCGCAAAATTCCAGAGCACCCAGCTATACAAAGCAAGTATTAACAGAAATGAAAAATCAAATAAGCAATAACACAATTATAACAGGAGACCTTAACATGCCACTGACACAAAAGGACAGATCAACTAGACAGAAAATCAGCAAAGAAATAACAGAACTGAATCACACCTGTGAAGAAATGGACTTGATAGACGTATACAGAATGCTCCATCCAACAACAGCAGAATATACATTCTTCTTAGCAGTACATAGGACATTCTCTAAAATAGACCATATACTTGCCCAAACAACATATTTAATTAAATGCAAAAGAATTGAAATTATCCCATGCATATTATCAGATTATAGTGCCATGAAACTAGAAATTAATGATAAAAGCAACTGCAAAAACCCCACAAACACATGGACACTGAATAATACACTCTTGAGCAATCAGTGGGTCACAGAGGAAATTAAAGAAGAAATTAACCAATATATACAAGCGAATGAAAATACAAACACAAATTACCAGAATCTGTGGGATGCAATGAAAGCAGTTCTCAGAGGAAAATTTATTGCATTGAGTTCCCACATCAGGAAGACAGAATGACACAGAATAAAAAACCTGGTGCTACACCTCAAACATCTAGAAAAAGAAGAGCAAGCAAAGCACAATGTCAAAAGAAGGGAGGAAATTATAAAGATCAGAGCAGAAATTAATGCAATAGAGACTTAGAAAACAAAACAAAGAATCAATGAATCAAAGAGTTGGTTCTTTGAAAGAATAAATAAAATTGATAAGCCCCTAGCAAACTTTATTAAAAAAAGGAAAGAAAAAACTCAAATTCATGTAATAAGGAATGAAAAGATGAAATTACTACAGACTCTGTGGAAATACAGAAGATCATCAACACCTATTTCGAAAACCTCTACTCTCATAGGTTTGATAACACAGAAGAAATGGACAGGTTCCTAGAAACATATGAAATATCAAAGCTGGGTCAGGAAGATGTAAAACTGCTGAATAAACCAATTTCTATTAATGAAGTTGAAAACATAATTAAGTCCTTGCCAACAATGAAGAGCCCAGGCCCAGAGGGATTCACTGCAGAATTCTACAGGAAATAAAAAGAAGACTTAATTCCAACACTCCTCAAACTCTTCAATGAAATCAAAAGGGAAGCAATTCTTCCTAAGTTATTCCTGGAAGCAAATATTACTCTAGTACCAAAACCAGAGAAAGACCCAACTAAAAAAGAGAACTATAGGCCAATCTCCCTAATGAACATAGATGCAAAAATTCTCAATAAAATATTGGCAAACAGGATGCAGCAAATCATCAAGATTATACACCACGACCAAGTGAGATTAATCCCAAGAATGAAGGGATGGTTCAACATACGCAAATCAATAAATGTAATCCACCATATCAATATAGCCAAAAGTAAGAACCACATGATCATCTCTATAGATGCAGAAAAAGCTATTGATAAAGTCCAACACTTATTCATGATAAGAACCTTACAGAGAATTGGAATAGAAGGTCTTTACCTCAATATGATAAAAGCCATCTATGACAAAATCAACAGCCAGCATCATATTAAATGGTCAAAAACTGAAAGCCTTTACCTTAAAATCAGGCACAAGACACAGATGTCCCCTCTCACTGCTCCTATTCAACATAGTACTGGAAATACTAGCCAGAGCAATAAGACAGGAAAGAGAAATAAAAGGAGTAAAGATAGGAAGAGAGGAAGTTAAATTATCAGTATTTGCAGATGACATGAAACTTTACACAGAAGACCCCAAAAACTCTATTGAAAGACTCCTAGATATAATAAATAAATTCAGCAAGGTAGCTGGATACAAAGTCAATACTGAAAAATCAAAGCATTTCTATACACTAACAACAAAAATACTGAGAGTGAAATAAGAGAAACTGCACCCTTTACACTAGCATCCAAAAAAATGAAATACTTAGGAATTAATCTCACGAAAGAAGTAAAAGACCTATGCAGTGAAAATTATAATACCCTGAAAAAGGAAATCGAAGAGGACCTCAGAAAATGGAAAGACATCCCCTGTTCATGGATAGGAAAAACAAACATTGTGAAAATGGCCATTCTCCCAAAATTACTATACAGATTCAACACAATCCCAATCAAAATACCACATATCTCATAGATCTAGAGAAATCACTCCTAAAATTCATCTGGAACCAGAAGACACCTAGAATAGCAAAGGCAATTCTAAGCAACAAAGGCAAGGCAGGAGGCATCACAATCCCTGACTTGAAATTATACTACAAAGCTACAGTAATAAAATCAACATAGTACTGGAATAAAAACAGACCTGAAGATCAGTGGAATAGATTGGAAGATACAACCACAACCACAAACTCACTCAACCACCTTATCTTTGATAAAAGGGCCAAACATGCTCGCTGGAAGAATGACAGTCTTTTTAACAAATGGTGCTGTAAAAATTGGCTATCCGTATGCAGAAGACTAAAACTAGACCCATGCCTATCACCATGTACTAAACTAAAATCTAAATGGATCAAAGATCTAAATATTAAAACAGAAACAGTAAATCTACTAGAAAACAAAGTAGGTAAAAATCTCCAAGATATAGGGGTAGAAAGAGAATTCATGAACAAGAATCAAACTACACAGGAAATACTTCCCAGAATCAATAACTGGGACCACATCTTACTAAAGAGTTTCTGCACATCAAAAGAGATTTCCAGCAGAATTAAAAGAAAACCCACAAATTGGGAAAAAATCTTAATGGAAAGTCCCTCAGACAAAGGACTTCTGTCTAGAACTTAAATTAAAAATTAAGAAATAAAAGAATTTTAAAAAATCAGACCCTTGAAATTCAAAGACCCAATCCAAAAATGGGCATCCAAGATGAAAACAAAGTTCTCAGATGAAGAAATACGAACAGCAAATAAATACATGAAAAAATGTTCATCATCATTAGTCATGAGAGAAATGCAAATTAAAACCACACTGAGATTCCATCTCACTCCAGAAAGAATGGCCAGGATAGAAAACACTACCAACAACAAGTGTTGGAGAGGCTGTGGGGAAAAAGAAACTCTTCTTCACTGTTGGTGGGAGTGTAGACTGTTGCAACCAATGTGAAGGTCAGTCTGGAGATTCCTCAAAAAGCTGGGTCTGGAGGTCCCAGCTATTCCACTTCTAGGCATATTCCCAGAAGATCTGAAAACATCATACCACAGTGATATATGTGCACCCATGTTTATAGCAGCACAATTTGTAATAGCCAGATCTTGGAAACAACCTAAGTGCCCATCAACTGAGGAATGGATAAAAAAGTTGTGGTATTTTTATACAATGGAGTAATACTCAGCTATAAAGAATGATCACATTGAGATATTTATAAATAAATGGACACAACTTGAGACCATACTCATAAGCAAAATAAACCAAACTCACATATGTAAATACCGTATAGTCTCCCTAGTATGAGAGTTGATGAGTATATAAGATTTTATGGTAATCATGAGTACCCATCTCATAGCTCTAAAGCCTTTCAATGTTTATTCATCAGTTGGAATGGTTTTATTCTGTTTTGTTTGACTTTATTATGTGTGATGGTATGAACAGCTGTTTTGAAGAAAACAAAACATTATGACAGCTATTGCTGATTTAATATTGTCCTTCTTAGAAGTCCTACCATGCTTCTATTCTTCTTACCTTTGGTTCTATCTTCACATTGTGTCTTATTGGGATTTGAATATGTGTGATAATATAAACAAAATTTTTATCAAAAATGAGATATTATAGTACCCATTGATCATTCTCTGTTATTTGGTTCAGTATGCCCTGTAACTCTTTCACTCTTTGAATGGTTTTATACTATTTTGTTATGTTTGATATTATTGTATTTGAAACTATGCTCAACTATAGTAGAGAAAGTGATATTGTGATAGCTACTGTTAATGTCCGGTTGTCTTAATGTAAAGTACTGTGTTGCCTATGTTGTCCTGTTCTGATCTGCTCTGTTCTGCCCTCTTTTGTTTTATTCTCTTTAAAATAAAAAAAAGACTTAAAAAAAAAGAAATTTTGGCCCACATTAACAGAGTGCTCAGTCTATGGCTGGCTGGCTTCAATGCTGAACTGCATGGCAGAGGAAAGCAGCCAGTAAACAGAGAGAATGGGGGATCCTGGGACAAGAATACAACCTTGCAGGTCACAAGCCCAGTGACCACCAATCCTTAGCAGACCCCACCCCTTGTCACACACTCAGCAAGACACTCATCAATGGCTTAATCTAGTAATGAGTGTAGTCCTCACCATCATCCATCACCTGTGGAAGCCCCACTTCTCAACACATGAGACCTTGAGAGACAATTCAGATCTAAGGTATAATGTTTCATGCCCAGTCCTCAAAAGGCTTGAATCCATCTCATTTTGCAAAATGCATTTAACCCATCTCTATGAGTTGCCAAAATCTTGACAATTCCAGGTTTGACAAAAATTCCAAATCCAAAGCAAACTCATAGCTATGAGCTCTGTAAAACTCAAAAGGAAAGTTACATATTTCTAACATACAAAGGCACAGGACAAGAATTCCTTAGTTCAAAAAAATCCATTTCAGAAAGATAGAGAGGGGACTAGAAAGGAATCAGATGAAAGCAAGACAGAAACCCAGCAGAGCAAAGCCAGATAAGACTATAGTGAAACACGAATTCCAAAGGGCTTGGGCTACAGCATCCCTACAGCCTTGCTAATTGCAGCCCTCAACCTCTACCTTCAGTTGATTGTGCTCAATGTGTGTGACTTTCCTCAGCAGATGCCCCACAGCCCACATATCACCATGACAGAAGAGCTCAGCAGAGGACAGATGCTCACAACAGGGCAATCAGGAAACAAAAAAAATGAAGAGAGGTGTCAGGGACAAGAATACCCCTCCAAGGTCATGCCTCCCATGACATTACCTCATTCAACCAGGCCCCATCTTCTAATTTCACAGTTAGCTACATGAATGGATGAATCCACTGGTGAGTATAGCACCTCATGAGCCAATCACCTTTCAAAGATTCACCTCGGAACACAAGAGACTTTGGGGACATTTTAGATCTCAATAATAAGAGTCACCATTGAAGGATGTTTGGAGAGCTAGCACACAATTCTGAAACCATTAACCCGCTCCAAAGATACAAGTTTTGTTATGCTTTCCTGTATGAACTATACTAAGAGCAACAAAATAGCTGATAGAAATGCTTAAAAAGCATTACATTAATAAATATGCAATAGCATCATTTGGAACCCCTAATCACTTTATGGATCAAAGCAATGATCATAAATAACTTCTAAATCTATTAGGTGAAAAGCTGATGGGGAGCTTGATAATGGATAGATCAAGGTGATAGTCCCTGAAAGCAATGATTAACCTTAACATCACAAAAGAAAGGCTTCACCTGGAGTAGAGAAATATGAGGTTCTCACCACCCATCAATATCAACATCAGAAATTTCAAGCTTAGTTTAATCCTACCTGTACAGCTAATATGTTAAGTCATACAATTTACCAGTGCTTTTTGATCTATAATGATACATTTTTATTTGCCTTAATCTAATATCTAAGTAAAGGAGTAGAGAAACAAATTAAGTTAAATTCCATGGTGAAACAATTGATAAGATCCAAACAAAACAAATCACCCAATTTGCAACATCAACAACAATAAATTCACAAGAAATTTTAAAAGATAGGAAGAGAGTCTTATAAACTGAAAAAACTCTTGTAAGACTTATTGATGACACATAGGTATCAATCTCATAAAGATTCTGACTCAAACAAATTGTTATCAAAGCTGGGGGGAGCTGAGCATGGTGGTCCGTGCTAGAATTCCAGGGCTCTACGAAGCTGAGGCAGGAGGGTCACAAGCTTGAACCAAGCATGGGCAGTGGAACAACTCAATGATTATTTTAAAATAAAAAATAAAAAGGACCTGAGTCATAGCTCAGTCTAAAGGCCTTGATTTTAATCCTTAGCCCAAAGAGAAGGAGAAGAAATGAGGGGGGGCATAAAAACTGGATGTTTAATAATAATAGAGACTTACTGTAAATTTTTATGTGTGTAGATTGCATGGTGGTTATTTTTAAAGGAGGTACTTATCTTTTAGAGCAATAGGCCGGGGTATATCACAAATCAAATTCAATTATTCTGTGATTTGCTTTAATAGAACCTAAGAAATAGGCATAGGGGGAAAAGACATGAATATGAGTTAACAAGATTGATTATCTGCTAATAATTATAGAAAATAAGTGCCAGGTATATATGAATTCATTAAACTAGTCTTTATATTTTTGACATTCTCCACTGTTATAAAACAATTGGATAAATAAGGCAGACTCCAATCATTGCAGAGTCACTGCCTATCTTTTATAAGGAAAAAAGAACAGATTAAATAAATTATAAAAATTGACACATCTATTCCTGTCTTGAATTTTTTAAAAGACACAGAAAAACCCAATATAACTCTGCAAGTTCTTTCAACCTGATTGTTTGAAGCCCAAAGCAAATATATCTTCAAAACAAGTGCACGGCTGCTACACTTCTTTTACAGCACTTTTAAAAGAGAGAAATGAAAGAAAAAGGTCAACATTCAGGTCAGACATTTATGACTCTCTAATGTTCCAACAGATCAGCTAGCAAAAATTTCCCCAAATAAATTGATGTTGTATAACTCAAAGACAGGAAAAGTTGAGCAAATTTGTGCATCTTTTTTTAAAACATGACTTTAGAAGTGAACCAATTCAAACTACCTGAGCAAGAACTAAAAATGATATACTACATTTTTCTCCGGTGAAAATATTTCTTTACTTTCCAAATACTGTTAGTGATCCAAAACACACTGAAATACACTTTTTTGCAAGCTTTTTTGTGCTCTTAATTTTCTTAAGAAAGCTTTTTTCCAAAAAGTAAATAAACATGAGGATAAACTTAAGTCTCCCCATGTCTATAAATTCTTATTTTAGGCTTTGCACATGACGTCCAACTATTTTTCAAAGATCCAGTTCCTGCCACTACAAAAACAGCTGCTTCACGTTTGGTCCTCACCTACTACAAGCGTGTTCACCCTAAGCGACCTTCAGTGATTCCACCTCCAAGTGTTCCAGTTATTGTATATTCCTTTCCTTTTCAGTGTAGACAGGACTCTAACTTAGGTCACTTCTATGACCAAGCTATATTTAAGGACAAAGGTGGTAAAAGGTATATTTGCCATGATTTGGTCTTGTTCCGTGACACCACAAAGACTCTTCTGCTGACCTTGAAGAAGCAAATCAAGTTGTTACAAGCTGAATGGAGAAGGCCAGTGACAAAAAACATCAGGCAATATCTAGGACTTGATAGCTTTCACCCTATGACTGGGAGGCACAGAATTTTGCAAACCATTTGAATTTGGAAGAGAATCTCTAATTCCAAAAAGACACACTGTTCACCTAACACATTAATTACAGTTTTATGAGCAGAGTATGTGGCTAAACCTTGCCAAGAATCCTGATTCTTGGGATCAATGCAAGGATATAAGTGTGTTGATTTTGTGTTTATGTGTTAGACTGAAATAGAAAATAATACATGCCTGACAATAATTCCACCATCTTCATGCCATGTTCAAGTTCGTCTATTTTAATTGGCCTCTCCTTTATTTACCTCCTATGCACTTTTGCAAAACATAATGTAGTGAAACATAAAGCATCTTTTAAGATCCAGTTTAAACATCTTCCCTGGTAAATTTCCTCTATTTTATCACCCTGCATTCGTGTTCCTTTCATCAGTATTTACGGATATGTATTGACCTGACGAACATCTATTGTTGCAAATATTATCTTACACTTGAGTTATGAATGGCCTGCCTCCCTCAACCCTGAGCTGCTCATTCATCCACTCAAAAAACATTTGCTGCTCACAGCATACTAAATATTGTGCTAAATACCAGGGACAGCAGGGATGTAGCTCAGTGGCAAAGCCCCTTCCTGGCAAACACGATGTCATGAGTTCAAACCCCAATACTAAAAAAATAAATAAATAAATACCAGTGACATTTGCACATAAAGCTATTTTCTCAAAACGTACAGACCATATCTTATCCACATTATAGTTCTTGATGAGTACTATGCCTGGAATATTCAAAACAGAATTGAGGTGCTATACTAATATAATGAAAATAACAATTTTTGAAAAGATATTTTGCCGGATCATTAAAAACTACCAACCACCTTAAACTGGCTTTTTATATGCTCAGGGTAGGAAACCTGAAAAGAATTGACTTAAAGAACAGTCAGTCCTTTGAATATTGAGACATGTTTGTATTTAAAAAGATGAACCCAATGAACAATTGATCTTTAATCAAGTAAAACTTGGGAAATGATTCTAGCAAAGATAAACACATTGGCCCTGTCTGGCATTAACTGTTATAAACTGGCCTAATAGCCCATTGTTAACTGTTGTTTACCTGCTTGGTAGAAACAGTAAGAGAAACACTGATTTCAGGGGAGACCAAAAAAAAAAAGTATTGCTGGACCAACTAGATATAGACATTTTAGGGCTGGGGATTTAGCTCAGTGGCTAAAGTGCCTGCCTGGTAAGTGCAAGGTTGTGAGTTCAATCCCCGAAAGAAAAAAAAATTGCAGGGGAGACCAAGCAGCCCTGAATTGGAGCAGGTGGCCCAGTCAGAGTTGAGAGAGGGAAAGGGTAGCAAATAGAGACAAATATTGGGGAAAAGTAAATTATTTTTAAAGGACAGTGAAGCTACCTTTCTTACCAAAGCAATGTGGTTTAAATTTAATGTATTAACTACTGTCAATATTACAAGGTAATTATATTATTAATGCACTGGTAGGATATGCAATAATAAAAATATAGTCTGTACAACTCGCAGTAGAGCACAGACTTAGCATATAAGGGGCCCAGTGTTTGCTCCTCAGCACTATCACCACCAACAAGAAAAAGGCCAAGAAACCTAAAATTTAGAATTAAAGGTCTAACATTCTGACCTTTAGAAAAATTACGTTCTTTTGGCAATCGCCTTCAAAGGATTTAAAATGAGACACAAGGAAACTTTTAGTTCTTTGAAAGCAGCATATTTACTTAAAAATGAAAGCAAAGGTGAATATATTCCTCCTTAAAATCCCCAACAAACACATTTTGCTGCTTTGGGTTTTGGCCTTACCACAGGCTGCATGATCCTCTCATGGAATAGTCTAGTTGTCTTTAATATTTCTTGAATTCTTGTTTATCATCAGATCTTTGTCACTTCATAAAATGTGTTCAATTGTTCCTTCTAAAATTTTGATTTTTTAAATGTTTTTGGAAATGTTTTGAAAATTTGAAAATTAGTTCTTGCTGCAGTAATGGGTTGAATTGATTGCCATAAACATTTGACCTGATATTTCTCTGTATTTATGAGTTTTCCATTTCAACCTAAGCAAACTACATTTCCTAGAAATATCTTCATTCCACTTAAGCTCTGAGTGAAGAGCAAAATAAAACATATACAATAGCAAGTAGGGAGACAAATCTTTCTCAAAAGGGAAGGGGACCTTGAGATGAAGGGAGGAAAAGGGAAGGAAAAATCAAACTGAAATGTGTTAGGTACACACACCAACCCCACACAAGGAATGTAAATGTTATGCACTGTTAATATCCACTAATAAAATTTTTTAAAAGACAGATAATAGAAAACAGATCTCTTGCAAATGGAAAGGGATCAAGAGGTGAAAGGGCAAGATGAAAGGAAGAGGACATAAAAAGAATTGAGGTGTGTTATGTACATGTATCAACTCCTTCCAATGACTGGAATCACTATGTACTGTTGCAAACATGTACTAATACACAAATTTTTAAAATATAAACTCCAGATAAATAAATTGACATAAGTTACTGAAAGGGAGGCAAGAAAAGTTTTGAACCCAGCCTGTGCAATTTACCAAGACTTTTCCTTCAAAAGGGGCTCAGTGACAAGAGTGCTTGCCTTGTGTTCAACACTCAATATCTCAAAAAAAACCTATAATATCCATATTTAATTGAAGTAACACATACTTATGTCTACTTCTTAGTTGCAATGAGTTTTATGCTTACCTTCACTGTCTTTGATTTGACCAATCTTACCAGTTTTATTTTATCTGTCAATTTCTCATTTGTCCACAATAATGACTTTTAGCCTTGTTAATTCTCTGTATCGTAAGTTCATTTTCTATTTATATTAACTTTATCTCATTATTACTAGTATCTTTAATTGTACCTAATTTGTTCTTTTCCTGTTTTTTCAGTGTTTGAACTGAGTAGTGTCACATTTACTTAGTCATAACTGTTTCAAAATCTGTATTATTTTTCATTTCTGGATGCATTTTATTCAAGCATGTTTGTTACTAGTTTCTGATACAGTATAATTTGAAATTTATCATGCTTTATGGCTTACTATGTAACTAGAATTCAAAAATGTTTTAAATACACTTGAAAACTTTGTAATTATTGTGTGAAACATTCCAAATATGTCCACTGGGTCAAGATTATTAGTTTTCATGCTCAAATATTATATATACTACTGATATATTTTTGCCTGGACTCATAGACTGAGAAAAAAAATAGTGTAACTTCCCTCTAGCATGACAGATTAATCAGTCTCTCCTAGAGTCTATCAAGTTTTGTTCTACATATTTTTAACACGCTCTTACATAAAAAGAAGTTAAGACTTATACCTTTGTAAAGAGTCAAATCATTTATTGCTGGGGGAACATTTTGTCCTGAGGGTTTCTGGTTTTAATACAACTGATTCAGTATCATTTAGTATGTGCTTGTCTTTTATACTTTTCATTCCTTTATGTCCTGTTTTCTACATCCTTCCTTATATTTTAGTTATGATGGCTGTAAAAACATGTAATCTCATATTCTTTTTCAATCTGACAAATTTTGTCTTTGAAGTGGAAAATTTTATTTGAATTACTCAATTTTTAATATATTTTGCTATATTTTATTGTGGTTTTATTTGCCCTATTTCTCCAGTTTCTCTTATTTCTTCCTTTCATATGTTCTCTTGTAGTTTTAAATCTTTTCTTCTTAGTTTTAGTAGTTATTCAAACATGTTTTACTATGTACATTTAACAAAAACAAATCATAATTAATCCATGTATTTATTCTGCTTCTAGAAAGCAGACAAGGCTATGGGACCACCAAGTTTGACATCCACTGTGGTGACTACAAAGTGTACCTGTCATATGTATTAGTCAGCTTTTCATGCTGGGACAAAATACCTGACATCCACATCTTAAGGAGCAGAGGTTTATTTGGGTCACAGTTTCAGAGCGTTTAGTCCATGCTCAGCTGACTTCAAAGCAGAGGTGGCATGGCGAGGAAAGTTGCTTGACCCATACAATCAGCAAGCAGAGCCAGGGAACTGTGCAGGAGAGGAAGGCATCAGGAAGCAGATACAGGACACCAGGGCACTTCCATGACCACCCAGACTCTGTGTTAATCCCGTAGGTACACTCAAGCCAATCAAGTTGAGATAATTAAGCTTAACCAGCATAGCAGGTACTCTGGACCACATAGAACATAATGGACTGAAGTTTCCAGCTTCCATTACTCTGAAATCTGTCCATGCATGTGCGCTGTGATTGGACGTGGTTCGTACAAGCAGACCTAGTTCTGGGAGATGCAGGACTCAAGCATTCAGCAACATACTTTTCAGACTGTTTTAGCACTTGTTATAGTTTGTACATTGTGTCAATTTGAGAAGTCTAGAAGCTTAACTAAGGGATTCAGCAGCTCTAGGTCTTGGTATAGTGGACAAGCTATTACCATTCTAGGATATTGTTCATTGTGTCAATTTGAGAAGGTCAGAAGTTTAACTAAGTGATTCAGCAGGGGGCCAGGGTCCCTAGTTTGTAACATCCTCAGCCTGTGCAAGAGAAGAGCCTGCAGATGGTCTGAGCGCTGCACCCATCCCAGGGGAGCAGCCTGCTTACAGTAAAAGGCAAATGAGGAGGGATTGATGGCTGGTTCTTTGGAGGAGCCCTAGTCTTCACCTTCAGCTTGGACATCATCTTCTGGCTTCCTGAGACTCTCCAACCTTCATCATAGACTCTTCAATGTTCCATCACAGACCCACTGGCCTCCTGATACAGATTTTCATGGGACACTGCAGTGAGCTCCAACCCTTGGGTAGACCCTTCAGCCTCCCGAGTGCAGACACCCTCTGCATGCCCCCTCGTCTGACTTTGTGGCTGACCACTGTAAACCAATCTTGTAATTTCTTATACATTTGCATATCTTGCATATCTGTTTCTCTAGTAAACACTGACTTATACAGTATTGATCACTGTTGGATTTTTGCCATCCAACCTTACCTCTTTCCTTCATATGGATCAGAACATTGCATAGTCTGCTGGTTCTTCCAGCCTCTCTACTTTCCCATTTTTGTTCACAGATACTTTTACTAATAAGTAATTTGCACATTTAATCTTTTCTTCTGCTGCCCAGGGATCCCATTTTCTTGGAAGTAGTGCAAGAAAATGAATGGTATAATGGAGATTTGGGACTGGCTCTCCCCTACCAAGTGGGCAAAGAGGGCAGCATCCTTGTTTGGTAGTGGGATTGATTGCCCCTGGCAAAAGATTGCCCTCCATTAGCCTTGCAACCAGATTCTAATAGCATCATCTTTGCTTTCTTGATACTATTCCATGCTTTATTTCTTTTAGTTTTTTTCCTCTATGCCTTGCCTTGATAGTGTGCCATAATTCTCATTTTTTTCTAACACTGAGTACCCTATTTAGATCTAGAAAATCTGCTCACAGACCCTGATGATACGGCTTCCATTTACTGAGAAGCCTACCTACCATATGCCTAGTGTTATCTCACTAATACTTAAAACTCTGCCAGTAGCTATTATTATCACATGGAGTGCTTAGACTCAAAAATAGTCAGTGAATGGCGTGAAGTTATAGCTTTACCTGGGTTCCCATTTGCTGTGTTTATTTACACAGGACATGAGGTGACTTCAGGGGAGAAGCTGAATCCTGGCCAGCACAGACACATTTGCAATGTGTCTGACAGCCTGAGAAGCTTACGCTGACAGACGCTGGCTGTCAAGGGAGATTATAAAGAAGAACATTCATTGGAAGAAAAGAATACCGTGTCACAGTGAAACTGAATTATAAACAGTGGTAAAGATCAGAAGAAAGAGGTAAACCACGTCAGAGGCAGGCTGCTGTTACCCATCTCAGTCCTCATGGAGACACTGCGGGCAGTGTCTGGAGAAAAGTAGAACTATAGATGTTAATTAAAAGAACTGTCACAATAATTGCTGAAGAATTTGGGAACCAATTAATCTTCCTGTAGGAACTCTACCCACTCCATCGCCCCCAGCTAAGCAAAAAATAAATAAGACAGAAGGGAGGAGTACTCTCCTCATTTTCTAAAAAGAAGGAGAAAGGAGTAGGAGATAGAAATCCACACTGAAGGCATCCACACAGATTGGAGCAATGCACAGGTTGAGAGATGTCCCAGCTGGCAGCAGCCCTGGAACCACCTTTCTGCGCTTGGAGGGCGCTGCAGGGCCAGATTCCACCAGACTGGCCCTAACCATGCAGGTTGGGCATTCTTATGTGTGTCCATTCATTCATTCAACAAATGAACAGGCATGTGCCTGTTCCTGGGCTAGGTCCTTCTATAGGGTGGTAGTGAGGTAGCAGAGGTGTGTGGGGACATAGCAAGCAAAGTTGGGACACAAGGTGTCTCCATAAACCCAACAGTGCATTAACTTCCAAAACCCTATTGGAAATTTTACTTTGCCAGTTTTCTTCTCTGTCAATGTTCTTATGCAAGTATTTTATCTAACAAGTTTCCCTTTTCTTAATGCTTTATTGAAGTCTTTTTTGCGGGTTAACAATAATTTTTTGATTATCTGGATTAAAAAGAGGTTCTCAAGCTGGAGATACAGCTCAGCGCTAGAGCGCTTTCCCAGAATGTGTGGAGCCCTGGGTTCAATTCCCAGTTCCAAAACAAAACAAAATAAAACAGAACAAACCACCTCTTGGGTGGCATCTATGGTCTGAAGCAGCTTGTCAATTCTTTTGTTAAGGACCTATGTACCCTTGGGCCTCAGGACAGGCTGTGGGTAGAATGTCACACTTGGGATTACAGCATTCCAATTACAGTAAAATTTCTTTCACATCTCGAGAGCTGTGACCTTGGGTGAATGTTTTGAGACTAACATTAAACTCTACAACATATGGTAGTCTGACAATATTCGTATAGATAATATTTTATTTAATGTTTGCAACAATCTGCCTATTTTTATCGTGAAGAAATAGTCTCACAGAAATAAAGTGATTAACCAATGATACCCTACTCAGTATGACAGAGTTGAGAATCGAACCCAGGCATGACTCTGAAACCTATGATGCTTTCTTTTCTTAATGTATGTTTTACATGATAAGTGAACAAAAATAAAAAAAGCTCAAAACCAAAAAGTGAGTCACATAGAATTATAATCTTTAAATTCTTTACTGCCTGAGATTTCATGATTCAAACAATGCACTAAAAACCAGCAACTGTAACACACTGTGCGGTGGGACTGCAGACTGTCTCCACTAGACCTGGAGGACAGCAATCAACATCAGACAATGATGTGACTGCAGTTTCAAAAGTTCAAAAGTTCAGGCTTTGAACAGGATCACCCCACAGAGCCAAAAATAAACTCTTTATTGCAAGATTCACTGTATCCTGGATCTCAATATAAATTCTTACAAAGAATAGAGTTAGACATTTGTAACCTATTATCATTTGAAACTCATAAAGGACTTGTCTCATTTGTGTACTTGTGAGCTACTAACATGGAAAGTTTAGAAAATCTTGGAAAAACACATCTTCCTGGGAATAGAAAAAGAAATTTCAAGTCTGTATATAGTACAAATTCCACAAAAATTTCTAATTAAAAAGTTTTAAATTCAGTGTTTTTAGAGCCAGAAGACCAGTGTTATGCAATTGCTAACTGGTGCGGCATCTATGGAGTGGCATCTATATTGTTCCTAATATAGCCTGTGCTGGAGGGCTTTCCTGCAACAAAGGACAAGATGCTAGGCACCTTGGCTGGCTGTGAACCCTCTCAGCGCTGGGAATGATGGTTATGATAGCTGCATTGTTTTATGCATACTGACCAGGTGTATGTAAACTGAATTTCTCTTGCATTGGGCTATTTGGGGAACTCTCAGAAAATCATCCTGATGAGCCAGAGTCTCTGAGCTTCTACACATTTGATCTCCTTTGGTATTTGGCTTTGTGTGACTTTTTCTATCCTTATCTTTTTTTGAAAAAAAAGGTCTGTTGTGGCTTTCCCAAATGCCAAAATGGAAAACTTTTATAATGATGTTGCATAGAATTTACCTTCTAAATATCAAGCTTAAAATGCACACAAGGGTATAAACTATCTTCCTATTGTATGTGCATCTGTGTTTCATATTTTCAGAAAATGTCATAAGGTGGTTTTCATTACATATTCAAGTACATGTACTATATCCTAAGAAAACATAAAATTCTAAATATAGAAACTTCAATTCTGAACTAAATTAATTTCCTTAAAATCAAATGCCTTCAAAATAGTAAAGGACTAACCCTCAAGGTCATCACAGACTCTTCCTCTCCTCCTCTTTTGCTCACACCCAATATCACCCAATCTCTAACTGCTGATTTTACCCCAGAATTCCCCACCTACCTCTTGTGTGCATGTGTGTGTCTCATCTTTTATGGAACTGAAATAGAATCTTCTAACTAGTTTCAACATTTATTTCACCTACCTTAGAAAATTTTGCCTTTATTACTATCAGAAGAAATCTTCAAACCAATGACTTTATGTCTTTGATCGAAAACATTGGCTAGTTCCCTGGTGCTGATTCCATTTTAAAAAATGAGAAACACTCAGTTTCATTCAACATTTAATAGAATATATGGAAGAATGTGTTTTATTTTTAGGTCCTTTCAACATAAAAAAATCCTAGTAACAAAAAAGACTGACACTTCTGCCACATTGAAATAATTCCACTCTATTTTTTACATACATCTATATTGTCCATACCGAACCAGACTTTCAGATTATCTGTGGCCCCCTTGCACTAGTATCTGTAGGGTTCTATGTGTCCTCTATCTGACCAATTTCTTATCATCCATGAATCCTGAAATGACACTCTGCCTTCTGACATTTTAGTCCATAATCCAAGAAGTTTCCTGTCCCTTCATATTTATGTCTGAAATTTCCATTGCTACCTTCTCCTTGGGAAAACTTGACTCTCCCTTTAGGACACTGCTTTTCCTGCCATTCCTTCAGATGGCAGTTGTTTACTCCCTTCACATCCTCCATGCCTTTGGGACTGGAGGTAGGATAGTTCTCTTCACCCCCATGTTACCAGTGTTTCCAAGCTATTTATTTTGGTTTTCTATAAAATCCTCAGTCCTAAATCTTGTGCCATCAAGTTATAGCACCCTTCACCCAGGACTCTAGGGTCACTTTTGTTTCTTAATAACTAGTTCTTGACTTACTGACATTTTCTCCAACATTGTCCTCACCATAATACTTGGTGAATTGGATATATCATTTGATGACTTATCTGATGCCATAGCCTCTCAGTTTCTTCAACTTTTCTCTTCCAATTAACTAGTCCTGCACCAAATCTCAGCTATCCCAATACTATACCATGATGAAAAATTCATTACCAACAATAAAAGTCCCTCAATATCTCAACTTTATGTATCTTTTTGATCATGCTTCTTACCCTTTCATCTAGCTCCCCAGAGTGTATTGACTCCCCCATTCTCCAACATTATAGGAATCTTCATATCAATGATCCTACCAATTTTTCATGGCTCCAATCCTGCTGACATCATTCCATCTTTTGTATTCAGCTAAGCTTCCAGTGTAATATCTGCTTTTCACACCAATTCTACTTCTTTTTCATTTTCTCAATTCATCCTGCTTTTTCAGCTAAACTTCTTTTCTGCTTAAATTCATCTTTCCACTTTTGCACGTCTGCAGAATGTGACTGAAGGAAAACATGACCATAGCAATAGGTCTTATTATAAATTCATAATAATGACCTCTATGATATTAATATGCTCTGCTATGCACTCTCTATTTCCCTAGTCCATCAGCTCTTTCCCTTTCCTAGATATCTATTTCATAGCTTCTCTTTCCTTAAATCTATAATATTTCATCTCCTGTCTTGCTTTAAGCTACTGATGTGTTTCAACCTCAATAAGAAACTTAAAGTAGTGAGATGGCAAATTTTGCAGGTTCCCACTGCCATAAATATTCCACCACCATCAATAACTGAAAAACGCCTTCCTCTTTGTTTCTGTGGACAGCTACGCTACCCTCTAAAACCAATGTATGCACGTGTGACCACATGCTATTCTTACCTGCTCACCCAATATTTATCTAAAAATCCTATTTTCTCCACTACATCAAGTTTGATTTATAATTTGTATGGGATCATTACCATCAGCAGGCAAACGTTTTTCCCCCATCTCATCACAGCTTACACATATAAAACATTTCTATGATTCCCTGCCCAACAAAACTTCAAAGGAGATATCTGCGCTCATGTTCTCTGACTGCTTCTGTTTTCTTTTAAGCTCATTTCAATCAGGCTTTCACTCCTACGCCTCTTCAGAGATGGCTGCTGTCAAAGTCACTAATGACTTCTATATAGACAAGTGTAATGATCAATCCAAATTATTCCCTTCAACTTGCAAGTATTTGTCATAGTTGATTGCTCTCTCCTTTATTTGCCCTTTCTTTCATTATCAAATTGAATTTCCTCAAATTCCACTCATGGCTCTTCTATAGCTCTCCCTTCTAAATGTCTCTTAACTTTGTGTTCTAGTAGACAGTCTTTTCTTTGTCTTCTCTTTTTAATCTATAGTGTCTCCCTTAATTCATCCTGTTCAATACCTTTAGGTTCCACTTTTTGCCAACAACTCTCAAATTGGTATCATCATCTCAAATCACTCTACCAAACTCCACAAATACATGTATTTCAATCTATTCAACATAAATACTTCAAGGTCTAAAACATATCTAAAACTTAGCATGCCCAAAATGAACTCCTCTTTTCCTAAAACCTGTTAAACTCTTACCAATAGTAATTTTGAATCAATTAATTAAACAATTGCTCAAATTAAGCCAGAAAACTTGGATGTGCCCTTGACTTTCTCCTCTTATTCTTACAAATTCTTCACAAAAGTAAATTCAGAACCCATTGACCTCCTGATTCTGGACATCATTATCATCTCCTACCGAAATCATAGTAAACCCCAGCTACTGCAACCTATGAGGCCCATATTAATCAAAACAAAGGCCAAAGTCTTTACAGTAGCCTCAAATACCTTCTCAATTTTGGCTGCTCTTACTTTTATAAACTGTCTTACTTTTCTTTTCCTCCTTCTGCTCTAGCCATACTGGTTTTCTCACTTCTCCTGGAACACAGTGCAGGACCTTTGAATTTACCTCTGTCATCCAGAAATGCTATTTCTCAGTTATTTCCAGGTGGGCACCCCACCTGCTTCAATCTCTGCTTAAAGTTCACCTTCTCAATAAGGCCCATATGTACCCCCTCTAGTTTCTAATCTTTTTGGTTTATTTTTTGGTAATAGCACTTCATCTTGAAACATAGTCTGTGATTTTCTTAGTTTATTTTTTGTGGTCCATCTTCTCCTGTTGGAGAAATTCAATAAAGGCGGGTATCTGTTTCATTTTCCAAATATACTAATAACAAATAAATATTTAAATGAATCTGTGAGTAAAACAGTGAATCAATTAACACATTAAATAAAAACTTCTGTTTATCAGAAACATGATGAAAATGAAAATTCTAACAGCAAAGAGAAGATATTTACAAAACATATAAAGAAGGTTTATATGTTGATATCATGAATGTGTTTTTAAAATAAATGCTATGAGTAGACAAGAAAAAGATAAAAATTCTAATAAATGTTTAAAAAGTGTGTGTCTGTATATGTGTGAGATGTATTTGGAGGAAGTATGTGTGTGATAAGTATTTCTTAAAAAGGAAATGTGAATGGTTAATAAGTAGTGAAAAGTATTTTAACTTTATTACTGGTCAAATAAATGCCAATTAAAGCTATAATAAATACTGCACACCTAACAAGTGGCAAAGGTCAAGAGTCTGACAGCAGCCAATGTTTCAGGGATGTGAAGCAATGAGACACACATACACTACTCACCAGAAGTGTAATTTGGTTATGGCAATTATTTGGAAAATAATTTGGTATTATCAAGTAGAATGTAAAATACACATACCTTACAAGCCCATATTTCTATATTTAGATACATCCAAAAGATAATGCCCTATATGTGTTCTAGGAGACATGCCAGAATTTTCATAGCCTCATTGTAATAGCAAAAAAACAAAAACAAAAACAAAAACCTTTAATTCAAATTGTCGAAGAATGAGAAATAGACATACATATACATTCACACTAAGGAGTACTTTATAGCAGTGAAAATGAATTAACAAATTTTAAAATAAAGAATACACTAATATTTTTAAACTGCAAAAACAAAACTGAAAAAGTATTCCACAATAGTTACAGGGAGCCAGACCCTAGCTTTTTCCCATGAGTCAGTACCATTGGCAGACTGCAGGGGAAGAGAACAAGAAATTAGCAAGAAGCAAGACTTCCCTGTGAACCAGTGCCATGCGTGGGCTGTCTCTGCTGGGGGACTGCCAGGTCCCAGCCCCTTCCAGCCTGTGGGCTAGAAAACAAGAAGAGCCACCGGCTCCCAGCCCCCACCCCATAAGAGACTGGCTGATGAGAAACACAGGCTGTGATGATAGCTATTCAGGTGAAATGCAATTTGATGTTTGTGTTTAGTGTTTCACCAACTTTGCAGTCTAGGACCAGTGGTCTGATCATCTATTCTGAGGATGGTGGCACACAGTGTAGCACCTATGAGGGATCTCCTTCTGAGAGTACTGGCCATTGTTGATTCCCTATTGCCTGGTTTTGCAGTCCTGTATCACTTTGTTTTGTTGGGTTGGGTTTTGTTCTGTTTTGTTTTGTTTGATTTTATTGTGTGTAATGGTATGGGCAGCTATTTCAAAGATAGCAAGATATATTATGGTAGCCATTTTGGATTTACTATTGTCTAGTTTTGAAGTTCTTTATTGCATTCATTGTTTTGTTTCTATTGGTTCTACTCTGCTCTGTTTTGTTTGATTTTTACTATGTCTGAAAGTATCTACAACTATTTTGAAGACAACAAGAGGCATTAATTAAGCATTGCTGATTTCATATTGTCTTGAAGGCCTGTGTCACACTGGTTTATTTTGATTTGCTTTGTTCTGTTATATTTTGCTTGGTTTTATTCTCTTTAAAATAAAAAAGAAATAGTTGCATGGTACATTATTTTTAGAACACTAGAACAATAAACACAAATTTAAGATAATAGTTATTCAGGTAAGGACCCAAATGTGATGATTCAGAATAAAAATGAAAACAGCTTCCAATATTGGCAATGTTTTCATTCAAAAATTAAAAGTATAGATTCACAGGTATATATAATTGCTATCTTTTACAACTTATATTTTACAGATTTTTTAAAAAATACATGTCTTTCGTATCCATGTTTACAGCAGCACAATTCATAATGGCTAAATGTTGGAAGCAATCAGACAAATGGGAAAAGAAAGTGTGGTACTCATACATGATAGAGTACTACTCTGCCATAAAGAAAAATAAACTTGAGTCATTTGTAGGAAAACAGATAAACCTTGAGACTATAATGTTAAGTGAAATACATTAGACCCACAAGCTTAAATATCACGTGGTTTTTCTTATATGAGGAACCCAAATTATAAATAAATTGAAACACAGCAGAAAATAGGAAGATAGATCTTTTATCAAATGGGCAGGGAATGGGGGACAGGAGAATTTAGATGTTACATAAATGTATCAATCCCACATAAAGAATGCAACATTAAGAACTGCAAATATGTCCTAATAAAAAACTAAATAAGGGGCCAGGAGTTTGATCCCGGGTACCAAAATAAATAAATAAATAAATAAATACAAGCCAAGCATGGTGATAGATGCCTGTAATCCTAGCACTTGGAAAGCTGAGGCAGAAGGATCACTGTGAGTTCAAGGCCAGCCTGCACTACACAGTGAGATCCTGTCTCAGAAATAAATAAATGAATAATAAGGTGATACCTTGGTTGTCGAGCTCAATTTGTTTCAAGTTTGTGTTTGAACACCAAAAATTTTGAGAACTGAATAAATTTTTCCTATAAAAAATAATGGAAGACCAAATAATTGGTTCTGAGGCCCAAAAAATTATGTCTCTGAATTTATTTTTCCAGGACTTTGACCAATTTTGCAAAGATTTGTTTCTTTAATTTCATTGTAATTCTGTTTTCCTCCTAGCTTTACCGCTGGTATCACTTTCTTTAGAGCCACGGTTCGATATTTTATGCCAATAAAGCACACAGGCACAAACAAAGCACGGTCATGAATGTTTTAACGCACTGCCAAAAGCACTACCCAGTTAAGCTCCCAACTGAGGAACATTCCAGTTTCAAACTTTCAACAGTAAGAACAGTAAGTAACAGCAGTAAAAACAGCAGTAAGAATGGTTGGGCAAACAGGGATAGAAGCTGCCAGGCAGTGGTGGCGGAGGCGGCCTGGGCCCTTGGGCTGCGCCCGTTCGCCTTGCTGTGCACAGCAGGGCCGCCTCGGTCGCAGCCCTTGGGCGCCAGAGGAAATGCAGCGGGGCTGCGATGGAGACTGCCTGGGAGCACTACGGAAACAAAAGTGAAAATAACTCAGAGATTGGACCAAGGGGAAACACCGGAAGACAACCTTCATTGTTACACCTCCAATCGTTCAGTGGCTGCACAACTCTAAAGGGCAAAGACCGGGCCACCGCCCAGGGAAATCCCGCAGCGCAGGCGAGGTGGACGGCGACATCCTAAAGGGCTGTGCAGTGCGAAGGGGGCGCGGCTTCGCAGGGTGTGGGAGGAGCCGCAGCCTTTTGTTCATTCAAGACAAAGCTGAAAACCTGTTTAAAGACTTGTGGGAAAACGGGGTGAGCTTAGTGCATTCCCTGACTCTCACTTTGTTAGACCTGGGAAGGAATCTGACACAAAAAACCATCTTACAGAAAGGAACTGTTTTGTAAATCGAGGAGCCTGGTCCTGTGTCCATGCAGGTGTTTGCAGGTTGACTTTTTGGTTCTACTCTCAAGCAAAGTTATGAACACCAACCAGATTTCTTTGGAAGTTTACTGTTTGAGTAGTGGAAAGATTGAGCTTGGAGCCGTTCAGCAATCGAAGTATCACTGTAAATAAAAACATATGTCTGTCTTTACTCAGTTTTGATTAAAAGTGAACAATAGGCCACAGGTTTTCCCAGGGAGAAAATCATTGCTTTGCAGCCAGGAATTCTTTAATTCAAGGATTATTCAAGGTGAATGTGGCTTTATTCTTTGTTGATAAGAAAGTTGTTTCATGTAAAATATTTAAAACTCAATAATATAAACAAAAAACAATGTTGGTTCCAGCAAATGTATGGAGTGAAACTAAATCCAGACATGCTTATCATGACTTACAGGTATTTTCTGTGCATTTTACTAATGATCAAAATAAAAGAATGACTCTTTTGATACATTGTTTTAAACAAAGCCTGTCTTTACAAGTCTCAGTATGTAATCTTTTAACCCCAATGTTTATGTTTTAGAACTTGCAAGTCGTAAGTCCTGTTTATTGTAGAAAGGACTGTTAGCTATAAAATATGCTGCTCGTTACATTGTCATTTGTTTCTATGATATTTCTTTTTTCTGGGGAGAAGAAAACATAATTCAGTAGGCTAATAGTCAAATAAAGTTGATTATGGCCATCTCCAAGTTAAGCGCAATGGAGAATTTCAGTTTCTCCACGTTTAAGGTGGCTAGTACACTTACTTTGAGAATAATTTCTTTTTATATTAAAACACAAGATCCTTGATGTGGACCTTACCAACCCAATCCCCATCGTTTGCACTGAAACATTCTTCACTCTAATTTATGGTTTCTATTGTGGACCCTCCTGCCTCAAGAACCAATGTCCTCTACCATTCTTGTTACAGATTATACCCCAAAACCTCATATGCTCACAGAGCTGGGTGGATCCAGGGTGTGTGACACTGGGATTAAAGGTGTGTGGTGCTAAAGTAGTCCACTAGTAGGAATAAGCATAGTTCCAGGTGTGACTGAATGGATTTACCAAAAACAGATGCCCTAATTTGGTTGTGGCTGACAGCACCCAAAAGGTCTGAGGCCTGGATGGAACGCATGAGAAAGGCAGGCTTACCGCAGCTGCTCTGCCACCTTCTGCCTGCTTTGCCATGAACGTTTCTCCTACGTGATGCACCTCTTGAGATAGGAGATTAGAGTGTGGCAAAACTAGCTGGGGAAGTAGGTGTGACCTGTTAAATATAAAACCCTAGCACACATGCCAGAACTTCTCTTGAGAACTCCAGCAAGTCTTCCATAGCACGGCCTAGACCTGACAGCCTGTGGGGTGGGTGATCCAAAAGGATGGTCTACGTTGAGTTTTTGCCAATATATTCACTCTTCCATGAGTGAACTTCTTTTCCTAGTTTCACGTGGCTCAAATTCACTGTGCAGAGCCTTTTTCTTTTTCTACCTTTAATAAAACTTTGCTACCATTTACACTTGTCTTGACTAATACTTCCTAACAGAAAGCCTAGAAATTTACAGAAGTAGACTAGCACCCCCAAAATCACCTCACTCTGCCATGCCACCTTGCTTCAGAATAAGCTGATTATAGACTGAAACCTCTATAAACTGTAAGCCAAAATAAACTGTTCCTTCTTTAAGTGTCAGGTATTTTATCTCAGCAATGAGAAAAGTAACCAAGAAAATCCTCCAACCATGTACCACAGCATAGCATTACCACCCACCTTTCTGTCTTCATGTATCCCTCCCTGACATAATCACATTCTTCTACATTTAATTTTCCCTGTTTCTCAAACTCAAGAAATCCATTCACATAATCAGTTTTTGCAGAAGTGACATTTCTGACAGAAAAGCCTAGAAAGACTGGGTGTGGTGGTGCATACCTATAATCCCAGCATTTCGGAGGCAGATGCAGTAGGATTGTCGTGAGTTCAAGACCAGTCTGGACTACAAAGTGGGTTCGAGGACAGCCTGAACTGCAAAGTAAGACTCCAAAGACAAAAAGAAAAATTTAGAAAGATCCTCTTCATCTCTGAAGACCCCACTCAAATTGTTTCCTTTTCCACAAAGTCTTCGTATGTCTTCACCAGATAAAGAACATTGTCCTTGACTTAAGCTCTCATTATACATTGCATAAATGTTGATTACATGGCATAGGTATTGCTTCAATATCTAACTCTCCAAGAGCCTGGGAGCAACGCTGTCTCTAAATAAGCAAGCAGAACCTGACCTGTCCCAAAACTATGCCTGACACCTTTCTGAGAAATTGACTAAGTCCCACCCTAGTGTCTGGGACCAAACAGCAGGCAATACTCTCAGTAATCAAGGTTCTGAGCCCCAGTTTAAACTGCCTGAAAAAGCCAGGTCCTACTTTGCCCACTAAAAAGGTGGGTTAAATTCATCATTTCCTCCTCAGGGACCATTAGACCCAGCCTGATGACACAGTCATATATCAAAATCCCATTATTATAAGAAATGAGCACTCAGTATAACTGAGTGCTCAACCTGCTAGATGTCAGATATGCTGTCGAAATCAAAGAATGAATTCCAAAAGACAAAGGAGGTCAAGAATAGGGAAGGTTTAGCTCCTGAGAGACAGGAGGAGTCCTAGAAAGGGGTCACCACCAAGGCCCTTTGTCATGGGAAATTTATACAGTAACATCACAGTGTGGGTACAACATGAGTCAAACTGCAATCGACCTATAGGACTACAAGTATAGCCCATTAGCTTTTTATGATCCAGTAGGGAAATCAGGTCATGTAGCAAGGGTACATGTAAAGGACAAAGGTATTTGTGGGAGGGGATGGGTTTGGATGCTCTGGTCACCTGGGCTGCTGATATCTTTCTAGACGTTACTGAAACAGGTGATACCAGTTACAATGTAACTCCAAGTTACTGCTTATTTCTCAGGGAAGTATGCAGGCCTGGTCATTGCATCTTTATTGAGGCCTGGTCTTCTTCAGATGCACCTCCAGCCACAATTATGATGTTTTTACTTTTTCACTGACTTATTTGAGAGACCAGCCCCTATCTATATCTTAACTTCTATCCAACTTAGCTATCTATAAAATACATTTATCTTCATCAATAAATAATAACAGTTGGAAAATTAAACATCTGCCAATGTTTTTACATTAATAAAGATAAATGGTGTATTGTATCTCTGGAGATATACTTTCTTAGGCAGAATAAAGATACAAGGGAGACTTGGAAAATCATAGTTTACAAATTTTACTTCTAAGAAGACTACAACTTCACAAGGTTACCAGAAATGACCCATATCTATACTCCCACTCTTGTTTATGCTTCTTTCCTTCCAGGACCATCATACACAAAATCTCTTCAAAGAAAACTGTAACTCCATTAATTAGCTTAGTGATAAACTAGCAGGCATAAACTGGACCTTAAGATAAATGCGTTGAAAGAAGCAACAGCGTTTCCTGAGATCCGTGCCATGTTGGAACTTAGGGCGCTGAGCCAACCAGTAACCAGCCTGCTGCCTACCGGGGCACAGGCTTAGAAGCAAACATACCATATATCCCCCCCCCCCC
>PVJX010021486.1:0-31818 GCA_004027295.1 Dolichotis patagonum | reverse complement strand
GCTCTTCTTGACTTCATTATTTGCATTGAGAAGTCTGCTGTGATTCTGATAGGTTTTCTTTTATGGGTGATGTGTCTTTTCTCTCTAACAGCTTTTAGTATTCTGTTTTTATGGTGGGTTTCTGGGATGGTGATTATTATGTGTCTGGGAGTAGTTTTATTTTGGTTATGGCTGTTTGGAGTTCTATACGCTTCACTAATCCTAATGTCAGTTTCCCTTCTCATGTTTGGGAAGTTTTCAGCTATTACTTCTGTAAATATCCTCTTGATATCATTTTGGTTGTCCCCTTCTTTTTAATTTATCCCTATTAATCTTATGTTATTTTTCTTTGCATCATCTTTCAGTTGTTGAATGGTTATTTCCTGATTTTTTGTTATTTTTAAAAGATCTTTCCTTTCCTGTTCACTAGCTGCAATCTTATCTTCGAGGTCTGAAATTCTATCTTCACTTTCATTGAGGTGATTTTTATAGCTTTCAAGTAGAATTTTTGATTTCCTGTATATCTCTTTGAATCTGCTTTATGCATTCTGTTTGTTTCTTATAGTGTTCATTCAGGGATTCTATCTGTTTGCTTTGTTCCTCTAATTTTTTAGCTGTGTCTTCACTAAATGTGTTCACTATTTTTTTCACTACTTTTATCATTTCTTCTTTTACCTGGGCAATTATTTCTAATTTGAATTTCTCCATAGTTTCCCCTATTTGCTTCTTTATTTCAGTTGATATCATTTCAGTCATTTCAAGTGTATAGCTTCTATTTTCTTCTAGTACATGGCTCCCAGGCTTTCTTGGGATGGGCTCATGATTTGACCCTGCCTTTTGGTCTTTCCTTTTGTCATTTTTTCTTTATTTCCTTGTTTTGAGTGGTGTTCCAAAGCTTCCTCTGGGTGTGTTGCAAATCTCTTCCTGCACCCTCAGCTACTGGAGCAGTCTCAGCTCCTCTGCAGGTACTTGGCCCCCTAAATTGAGAGGTGGAAGCAGGATGTGGAGAACTGGATCCAGAGAAACCCCTGGGGCAAATCCCCTGTCCTAGGGGTGTGGATATGAACTCTGCAGCTGGCAGTGCTGGTCTCAAGCCATCCCCAGGACAGCCCAATTGAGCCCAGAGACCCCGAGCAAGGTTCCTGCCTCCTGGGCTCAAACAAGACTGCTGAGTGTGGCTGACTAAGGCCCCGCAATCCGCTGGACCCAGTTCAGCATCCTGGTAGCTCCCCAGGAACTCAAAAGCTGGAATGCAGGTCTCCAACTCTCCCCAGGTCACCGTAACTCACTCCAGGCTACCTCCATCTCTCTGTAGACTCAGGGTTCTTTTACTTGAGATGCAGAAGCTGGGCATGGATAACTGGGCCCAGCAGAGCCCCCAGGGCATAATCCCCTGTCCTAGGGGTGTGGATATGAACTCATCAGCTGGCAGTGCTATTCTCAAGCTGTCCCCAGGACAGCTCAGTTGAGCCCAGAGTTCTTGAGCAAAGTTCCTGCCTGCTGGACTGAAACAAGTCCATTGAGCATGGGTGACTGAGGCCCTGCAATCTGCTGGACCCAGTCCAGTGTCCTGGTAGCTCCCCAGGAATTCAAAACCCCAAATGTAGGTCTCTAACTTTCCCCAGGTCACTGGAACTCACCTCAGGCAATCTCCACCTCTCTGCCCATTCTTGTCTCTCTTGATTGAGATGCAGAAGCTGGGTCTGGAGAACTGGGGCCGGCAGAGCCCCTGGGGTACAATCCCCAGTCCCCAGACTACCTCCACCTCTCTGTAGACTCCAGGTTCTTTTAATTGAGATGCAGAAGCTGGGCGTGGATAACTAGGCCTGGGCACAATCCCCTGTCCTTGGGAAGCTAAATCTTTGTGCAGAACATGTGTATAATCCAAAGTGGTCAAACTGGAATGTGTCATTACCAAAAGTATACAATGTGAGCAACATTTTACCAGACAATACTTAATTTACTGATTTTAGAGGCTCAGCATTACTATTTTCTGCAAGTCAACAGTACTGAGGCTATGAGATATACATTTATACCAAATGTTCATGTAGCCAACTAAAAATCAGGAGCTCTTGTACTAAGAAAAGAAAATAGAGATGCCAGAAAACACCTTTAAGGCTTTGCCATAACATTTAATCCAATGATAAAGATGTGTGTCCAGTCTCCACTTAAATTCAAAACATTTTAGCAATAAATAGAAGTTAAATTGATAAAGCATAGCAAATTAAAAGTTTACGTAATTTCATTGTGCTATGGTACTAGGTAAGTCACTTCAAATATTATCTTTGATTTTTACCTTATTCCAAAGATATTGCTTATTTAAAATATGCTTCAATGTAGACATCTAAAAAGCTAGAGATTTTAAGCTCAGAAGATCAGAAGTAGAAGATAAAACAAACCAAATACTTTCCAAACTCTATAAACTTTTCTTAGGCAGAGACCAGTTTAACTTCTGAGGCTGGACTGAATGACTGAAATTTAACAAGTGACTATAACTGTTACAGCAGGTATGATGTTAGCCCATTACACATTTTCGCATTTTATCTTCTTATAGGTCATATAACGTGAGTCCCCTAGTCATCATGTCCATGTTGTAGCTGAGGAAATTGAAGCTTTTATAGGAAGTAAAACTGGCTAAGATGTAATATCCAAATGGATATCATTATTATGTATCACAACAATATATCGACAGAAAATAAATAAAACACAAAGCTAAAATATTTTTCCTAGGATGTTTCAACGGATGTGTAGGCTTCATCTCAAATTGCCAGAATAATTACTGCTAAAAAGACACACATCTTGCCCTTGAAATTAAGATTACAGAGAGCCAGGTAACAACTTAACACTGGGTTCATTTGTTCAACAAGTTGGGAAAATGTAAAATCAAGGACAGTTTCATAAAGAAATATCTATTTATACATGAAGAGTTGCATACATAATAAAATATAGTCTGAAACAAAAACAATTTATATCTTATTGAGATACTGATGCATGAATTTAATAACTATTTTATATTTAATTTTAGTAGAAGTGAGTATTATGCATCACTGTATCATTATCCTACACATGGAAGATATTTGTTTTCAATTCAACATATTTTTACTAAATTCTTGTTAATAATCAATTTATGACCTGAATTTATATTTGGCAAACAGTTGAGACTTTACGTTTAAATCAAACATTTGTGCTTAACATTATGGTTTTTATAAATAATTTGGCACCGTTTCTATGGAATAAAATTTTAAGTATCCTGACACATTTTAAGGAATTTGCAGTGATTAAGATGTTTTATAAGTACTCTATGTAGAAAAGAATCTTGTATACTGCAGAGGAGAGCAAATATTTCATCAAAAAAATAAAATAAGTCAGTGAGGCAGCACTCAGAAAAGTAAAATGCTTAGGTTCCATGGAATGTGTTTGACAGTAAGATTTTTAAAAGATCTAAGAGGCTGACCTTCCTTCCCCCCAAAATAAGTAGACTTTTTAAAATGAGCACATCTGGTTTATGTTCCTAAACCTCTGCCCTTTAAAAGCTTTGTTCCCATTTCACACAAAATACCATTCAGGATTGCTTGACATGGTGACCCTTCCCTGTAGGTGGTTAGGTGAATGAAGTGATTAAATAGATTCAGGAATTTAACATGTATGTAGCAAGTTAATATTCTCATCCTGAAATGATTAGTAAACAACACTTTTCCCAGGCATATTTCAAGCTGTTGTACTTTTTGAAGTTATAACTATAAAATATTACTGTTTCAAGAAGCAAATTTGTCTTTCTTGCAAACAATTGTACTGGTGCCATTAACCAGTAATTTAGAACAAAAGACATAGTGTTAAAAACTAAAGTTTTTTGCCTTCATCTATTCTTTACTTTTCTCTTTCTTTCTTTCTTTCTTTCTTTCTCTCTCTCTCTCTCTCTCTCTCTCTCTTTCTTTCTTCTTTTTTTCCCACAAAGATTCCCAGGAGACAAAAAAAGAACCACCAAAAGGGTGGTCAAGTTGGCTCTATAAATCGAGATGGCCATTCAGCATGTAACAAACCCTTTGGTATTCAATTGAGTTAAACATGAAATGGAGCATTGGAAAGATTTCATTTCTAGGAGGCCCACTAATAAAACACTCTGAGTTATTTGTGTAGAATGTAATTCTTTCTGACTTTGCCTTCCATTTGCCTTGAGGACATACCAGTTTAAAAGTGTTCAGCACACTGCACCATGCATAACAGGTAATCTGCCTAATTAAATCCTATAAAGATGTTCTAAGGAGAATGCTGACGAGCGCCTGTAACCTCGCCCTCACCCTCCCCATGCACCCGAGCTTCTGAAGTTGAAAAGCCCCAGCCATTAACTCAAGTGTTTACACTTGAAGCTCAAATTCTACTTTGGCAGACTGGCTCATTTCAATTTTTTACAAATCTGTTTTCTCATTTATAGGCTGAAAGTAATTCATCAATTTTTAAAAAATATTATACTTCTCAATTTGTTCTGATAACACATGATCTAATATATGAGGGTGGTTTGTACGGCAAAAATCATACTGTGACTGGAACTGCTAAACTCAGACATATAATAAGATTTACATCCATATTTTGAGTGCATTCATTTGGTATATTTCAATGAATTATTAATTATGACCAACAATAAAATATTATTTTGCTCAAATGCACAGCAATAGGAAAGATGTCTGAGAAAAATTTATCTGACAGCTCAAAGCAAAATGGCCCAAACTTACTCCTAGCTTCCTCATCCGATGCAGCGTGATGCATATTCGCCCATCAAAAACACTCAGTGTGTGTTTTTCTCACCTTGTCAATGTTTCCTCCAGAGAATAAAAGCCAAACTTTAGCATTTAGACAAAGAAATTTCTATTTGATGATTAAATAGGAACTATGATAGATGAATAAGTTTTTTTGGGAAACTCCTCAATTATATTCAAAATTGATAATATGGATTTTCATTCAACTAGATTGATGTGGCCAGAATCATTATCATACAAAACCAAATTGTATAGTACATCTTATTTGATCTATTTCTATTGACACAAAAATTTTCAGTACCTTTTATCCTACTCTCTTGTAATCATCCTTTCCTTTCTACTAAGTAAAATTCTAAGAGATAAACCTCATGCTAATCAATGACCCATCTGTTTTTCTTTTATTGCGAACATTAGACTGATTGGCAAATCAATACTACTTATGCATTCTACGTTCATTTTTCAAGTCTGCTCCTTTTGAAAATTCTAAGATAGACTGCTTTAGGTTGTGCTTTGAAGGCAAGCTGTTTCTCTACTGTGCAGTAGTTCAGTGGTAAACCTCCAGTTCTGGAGATACCTCAATGAGGTCACATAGGCTACTACTGTACACTCTTGAGTCATTTGAGCTGAATCACCCATGTTCTGTGAGCTGGTCACTTGTTTCTTGACAGTCCTGGTGACAGCTATTTAAATCCAAGCAGTGGAGGCAGAAAAAAATGATACAAGAATACAAACTTCCGAGACTAGAAGGTTGGGTCTGATGTGCTGCTTGTTCACTGTTAATGTCTTGCTGTGAAACCAGTTAGACATGGCTGCATAGGTACTAATCCTTTTTCGGTTTCTCCATCTGAAATAATGATACTCTGTATGAAGATCCATTGGGAAGATCCATTGCAATGCCAGGGACATTGCCAGGGATGACAAATCATAGATCTAATAATTACCTCAACATCTAAAACACTAAAGTCAGCCATTAACTTCAAAATGCTTCTCATCATCACTTAACACATATCTCAGTTAAATCTGAGACAAATCACTCGTGATCTTCAGAGCTGGGTCTCAATATATGCATACTGAATTGTCCACTATTTTACAGCTGCTGCATTTAATTTTGCTTTTTCCTGTCAAATATTCTTTGTAAAAGCCTGAATACAGAAGTTAGATTTCTTAAAATATTAATTGTTGTATTATTAATATAATAAAATGCAAATTTTCAAACAAAGCTGGATTTTTACCTTCTCCTCAAAAACTTAAAAGTTTTTGCCTTATATTAGCTCCTGGTGAACATCAGTTAGCCCTGAGGAAGGGCCTTCCCCTGTTAGTAGTTTATCTATATTAATTCAAGCTTGAATTCCAAAGATCTGCTAATGATGCACTCCTAAGAGATTTTTCACTTTGTAGACATATCACTTTGCAACAGCATCCCTTCAGAACCTTGTCCTAAGTCTCAATTATGAGCTCAAAATGTTTGATTTTTAAATGATTTTTTTCTGTTTTCCTCTTGATTTTGAAAACCATTGTAACATTACTAAATCTTGTTTAGACATAAAGTCAATAAAACTATTCTTTCTCATTTCCCATGGAGTACTTTCACTGTAACCTGAATGTCTAATAAGCATACATATTCTTAGGATCTAAAATTCAAATCAACAGGTATTAACTAACTACTGGATAATTAAAAAGTGAAGGGAAAGACAAATATAACACAGGTCCTATTCATTATGGGAAGAAAAGTAGTTTTTAAATAAACTTCTAAGAGAAGCTCACTGTGATAAAATAGTGTTGAGAACTAGAACACAAAAAGCCTGGAAGGAAGGTCACATGAGGGCCTAAGGGAAGGCGCCCAGAGACAGTGACATTTGCGTCAGAGTTTGAAAAGGGGAATTTTGGGAAGAATTCATAAAGGGGAGGGGCAAAGGTAGTAGCCGGATAAAAATTGTCAAGACACACATCAAGATATGCCTGATATTTGGGGGTCAAGTTTAATGAGGAAGTGGATAAAGGATAGTGTTAGAAAAGATTGTATATTAGTTACTTCCTCACCAGTGGAACAAAATACCCAACACCCTAAACTTAGATGAGGAGAAGTCTGTTTTGATTTTTTATTTGTTTGCTTGTTTTTGTTTTGTTGGTACCAGATCAAACTCATGACCTTGCACTTACCAGGCAAGCACTTGAGCCACTGAGCTAAATCTTGGGTCCAAGAAGTCTACTTTGAATCACAGTTTGGAATGGTTCAATCTATGGTTGGCTGGAACCAAGAAAAAGGAAAACTGTTCAACTCAAATTGATGATGCTAGGGGATGGGAGGTACCGGTGACAAGAATACAGTATACCCTCTTAGGGCATGCCCTGAGTGACCAGAAGAAGGAGGAAGTGGATACTAATCCACTGATGATTATAGTGTTTTCATGATCCAAACAACCTCCAGAAGCCCCACCTTTGAACTCATAAGACTTTTAGGAGTCATTTTAGATTTTAGCCATAACAAATTGCAAGCAGAATGATTTGATTGCTACAACAAAGACTAAGGACCCAATGGATTTTTTCCTTGTAAAATTTTTTTCATTGATCTATAATATTTACACATCTTCTAGGACATACTATGATAAGTAAATACATGTATACGATTTCTAAAAATTCAAATTGTGGTAATATGCACTAGAAAAGAGCGGGGATGATGAGGCATGGGAAGAGTTCAATGAAAGGAACCAAAATATAGAGTGTATGAATTACTTTTGGTTTTACTTAGTACAGGAAGGAAACAACTGATTGAAAGTATCTATGATATATTTAAAAATTACTAGAAATAAAGAATGTAAAATTCCAAAAATTAAAAATGATTAACATAGGGACTTCATTTTGAAGACTTTAATTATTTTAGTCAGCCATTCCATGACTGGGACAAAACACCTAACTTTAATGAGGAGAGGTTTAAGTTGGCTCACAGATTTGGAGGATTCAGTCCACATTCAGATGACTCCCAAACAGACATGTGATGGCAGAAAGGCACAGTGAAACAAAGCTGTTCACTTCATGGTGGCAGAAAAGCATGGAACAAGTGAAGAGGATCAGAGAGATGCATCCTCCGAAGGCACCCTTCAAGTGACCCAAGTCTTCCAACCGAGCTCAGCTTTTAACAGCACACTCAGCTATGCATGTTAGCAGATTATTCCACCAACAAGCATAGCAGCTCCATGATTCAGTCACTCCTCTGGGAATCAAGTTTGAGACTATCAACTGGCATAGTAGATAAACAGTGAAGAAAGTATTTGAGGCAGTCACGTGACATGAATTTCCTGCTAATTTGCAATGTTAGCAGTTCGCAGACATGGCAGTGAACACGAAAAAGGTAATTGGTCCTTGTTTCATACAAATGCCAATGGATTTTAGGGATGGACCTATAGCCCCAGCATTGCCAAGAGGGGCATCTTTCTCTTGCCGTGAAAAACTAAGGAACCAGCATAATCATTGAATACTCTTTTCAGTTTTTTGTATAATTTGCAAAATTTCCAATGAGAATCCATTCTCCTTATTGCCTGTTAGAGGACAAAAGTGCCCCAAGATCATACCAGATTAAACCCAGCTCTCTTGTGTCCCATAGAAATGAACATTACTCTTCAATACCTTTCCAATCTCCATCATTTGTGTTCTAGTTTTACATTGAATTACGATTCTTCATCCCTGCTGCTCACAAAAGTTTTAAAACCAGATAATATATTACTCTTCATCCCTGTTTATTATGTTAAAAACATTTCCTTTTTTAAGATCACAGAAATTAATATTATTCATGTATTTTTATCTCCTTACTATTAACATTTGCAGCATCAACATTACCAAGGAATATTCCACCCAAAATAAATAGACTTCATTACTTTCAAGGTTACTATCAGAAATATTTTCTTAGTAGCTCAGAACACATAATACTAATATAATTGGGTTTGTTGTTTTCTATTAACAATGAAAAATAGTAATGAGGAAAATAAGGAAGTGACACATTCTAGAAGTGGCTCCCAATGAAGTTCCAGGTGTATTTATTATTCTTGGCTTGTGTCAGATTTTTTTCACTGGCTATATCAGCATGTAAATATTTGTAAACATTTTTTTCATATTTTAATTATTTTAAAATTAATTTTATGCTTTTAAAATCCTTATTTAATGTAAGCCTTACAATTTACGGGCTACTTCTGCTTTTCTTTGAGCTTATTTTATAATAAATCCCCATTAATAATGCCTTAAAGAGACTCACTTTATACCAATTTTTAAAATCGATTTTGTGACACTTTAGATATACATAATGATCACATTTATTAAAGTACATTTATACTTGTACATAATATATCTTGACTCTTCTTCTTTTCCCCAAACCTTCTCTTTTTGACGAAAAATGATAATCATTTAAAAAGATAATATTATTTAATCATTTATAAAGATAATATTATTTAAAATATTAAGATATTTGGTTTTCATCCTCCACACCTCAAATTAACCAGTTTCATTAACAGAAACCATATCTATTAGGAAGTCTGTGGCATAGCTAAACCTTTCAGAATTACAGAATTTACTAATTTATAAATAAAAATCAGGATATATCAATAATCAGTCATAAATTCATTGCTCAACTATTCTGCATCTAAGAAAGGCACTTTTTGTCCTGTATACATCATAAAACCCTAAAATAATAGACCATTTTATGTGTATACTGATAATTACTATTTTGTTTGTTTTTTTGAGACAAGGTTTTGCTACGTGGTTCATGCTAGCATTGAACTCACTCTGTAGCTCAGGCTGGCCTCATACTCGTGGTGATGCTCCTGCCTCAGCCTCTTGAATGCTGGGATTATAAGTGTGTGCTCACACCCAGTTGATAGTCACCATTCTTTATCAAGACATGTGGACACCTCACAATCAGTTAAATTTCTTTAGTTAACAAAACATCATTCTTGTTGTATTGGTCAGCTGTCCCCTCACTGAGACACAATATTTGACATTACAACTCAGAGAAGGGCAAGTTGTTTTTATTTTAATTTGGTTTGTGGTTACAGAGGTTTGGACCAGGTTCATTTGTCTCGAAGAAGGAACATTCTGGAGGATAGTGTGGTAGTGTAGAGGAGCAAGAATGCGTAGTTCACAGTGACCACAACACAGTATAGGGGAACAGAGTAACAGAGAAAAGGGACCAGTACCAGATATAGTACCCAAGGTCATGCCTCCATGACCTACCCAGAAACATCCAGAAGTGTGATCTTCCAATCCTCTGAGTAGCTCTTAAGCCAGTCACGTTTACACAGTCAACCTTAATCATCGTAAGTGCCTTGCTCTTTCACTCAAATACAGGAGCTCTTGTTCATTACCTGCTTTTAGATAATATTCACTACCATTGCCTTCTATGCTTGTAGCAAGGAAAAGTCATTCTCTAATACGCATTAAGCTAATATCAATGTTTACATGTTACACATTGGTAGAATACTTATTTTGCTATGAGCCATAACCCCTTTTTTCACTACTGTATCTTCAGCATTTTAGCTGACATTCTTGATACAACCACTGCAGGAAAAGTAGATATGCTGTCTCAGTTTTTTCCTGTGTGTATAAAAGCACAGATTCTTTAGTCAGCCTCCAGTGATAAACAAGATTTTCAGCACCACCGTGGAGAATACACTGTTAGGTCATGTTATCACTTGAAGAGGGTGGAAGGTTCAGCTCATCATTTGGGCTCTGCTGCCACAGTTAAAATTATTATTTTTTTCCCCTATGTCATTTAACTATGGCTGAATAGTCTACAAAATTTGTCTTCTAGGACACCTGTCAGGACGTAGTCTGACTTCAATGCCACTGTTTATCTGTTTCTTTCTTATTTTTTTCTGGTTTCGATTCATTGGTGTTTTTTGGACCCCTAATGTCTTTTGATATTCTTTAGGATATATGAATCAAGAAGAAAAGTTAGCTAACATCCCTATGCTTTTTATTTAACCAGTCCACCTTCTTCTCTTCATTTTCTTCCATTTTTTTAAATCATTCTCAGGGTTTTGAATTGTACACAGACAAAAGACTGAAGAAAGTTTGTCTGCTCTTTCTATCTTCCAAACATGTGGAAACTAAACAACTCACTTCTAAATAATTCATGTGGCAAGGAGGAATTCTAAAGCCTGGTATTAAAAAATACATTAAGATCTGAATAAAACTACTAGAGCAACTATCTGGCAGGGTATAGATGACATTGTTGCCTCAAAAACATCTGAAGCTACCAACAGCCTGGTGACTACTAGACTATTTATAATCTAATTAGAAGATACTATTGTTAAATAACTGTGGAAGATACCTCTGATTATCAGTGTCAAGATAGGAGCATGGATAGAAACTGTATTCAGCAGGAAACACCACTAAGACTTATAAATTAAAGATGTGGTAGAAGAGAACATATTGTGTTGCTTTTATGGACCTGGACATAGGGGATATGTTTTCACTGGAAAAAAATATGTAACTTGGGGGTGTTACAGAATCAGTGCTAAAAGTAATACCTGGTAATTTTTTAAGCCCAGAATTCATTCAATAGTTTAACTGCATACTAAATTGTTGCCATACAGTTCTTTTCTCAATATTCACCTTGACAAAAGATATTTAGAGTGAAGTAACCATGCTGGGACTGGGAGGAAATGACCAAGAAGCCAACTAGCCAGGCTTTCTGGTAAGTTGCACAAGATTCCAGGAAGAGAAAAGTCAGATAGTAACTCAGATGAGCCTACTGGTATATGGGCTGAGAATCAAACCTGCCCCGACTCCTTCCTCCCAAGCACCCGGTAGGTTTGGAAGACAAGCTGAGTTGATAGTAACTAAGGTACAAAAAGCAAGTAAATGCTTGTATTGTCTGGTTGATTTTGCAGGCCTGGGGCCAGCAGTCTGAGCATCTCTTGGGAGGATGACAGTATGCAATATAGCAAATGGGGATTTCTTTTTAGCTTGGCCTTGAAATGCAATACTGTTTGCAGTGTTTCACTTTGTTCTGATTGTTTTGCTTTATTCAATTTTCTGTTTTGATTGGTTTTATTCTGTTTTGTTTTTGGTTTGATTTTGCTGTACCTGATGGAATGGACAACTATTGTGAAAATAACAAAATACACTATGGTAGCTTGTTGTTTTCCTAGTGTCTTGCTCTGAAGTTCTGTCCCAATTTTGCTGCTGTGTTTTCATTGGTTTTGTTCTGTTTTGTTTTGTTGGATTTTATTATCTTTAAAATTAAAAAAATGAAATAACCATTATTTTTATACTCTTAGAATCCATATGCAAGAAATTTTATATTGAAATTATATTTGCTTTGTGTTACGTACTGCATGTTTTTGATTTCAACTTAATTCAATAGTAGTTAGTTTACTTTGCAATCACTGATTGTCATATAATGGGATTTATTTCTCAATTGCTGTAACTTGGAGTTTCCTTACCTAGAGATGTATGTGCAGTATAGCAGAGGGCTTTGTTGTGCTCCAGATTGAGAACTGCTTCTGAGGAAAATGTCTTGCTCAAAGTCTGCATCCCTGGAAACACTGCAGCCACCTCCTTTCATTCTTGTCACTCCAGATCACTCTGCCCACTAATAGTAGCTGTATGGGCCAAGGAAGAGGTTTAAAACATAAGAAAATTGGTGCTTCTTGATTTCCGAACCTGCAGAAGATAAAGTTTAATTACATGACAACATAATTTTCTGGCTGATATAGCAACATTGTCAATATATTGAAATGTTCTTTGTTTTTGTACCAAGGATTTAAACTCACTACCTTGCACAAGCCATGCAGGCACTTGTGCCACTGAGCTAAATCCCCTGAATTTTAGGAACTACTGCTGTACCTTTAGGATACTACTTGCTCTTTAACTTTCCTTAGAACTCAATTAAATTCCAGAGTAGATGACCATGGAAGTAGAATAGTTTTTAGGTCACTGCAATTCTAGTATGTAAGGAAGTAAGACTGCCTATTTTCTGAATATATAGTTTCTTCTGTGCAATTAATTAGATTGTTAAGTATGTAGATAGGGCAAATTAGAGTTCTATTAACATGAATTATAAGCATATTGACCTATGTTATGGTTGATACATTGTGTCAACTTGAGAAGTCTAAAAGCTTAACTAAGTAACTCAACAGTTCTATATCTTGGGGTGTAGAGGACATGCCCTAACCAGTCTAGAATGCTGTTCATTGTTTCAACTTGAGAAGTTTAGAAATTTAACTAACTGACTCAACAGGGGACCAGGGCCCTCACTTTGTAACCATCCGAGCCTGCCCAAGAGGAGGGCAGGGAGATGATGGGAGTTCTATACCCACCCTGGGGTGAGAATTGCCTGCTTACAGTAATAAGCTAGGAAAAGGGGCTCGCTCCACTCACCTTTACTCTTGCTTCTTTTGCTGTCTTCTGTTGCCTTGAAGTGTTGTCCCCGTGCCATGCCACCTTGACTTGGAGCCAGCTGATTATGGACTAAAACCCCCACAGACTGTAAGCTAAATAAATCTTTGCTTTTCTAATTTTGGGTGTTGGGTATTCTGTCCCAGCATCAAGAAAAAAGTAACCAGGACAACCTGTCTGTCCATTGCTAGCCATTAAAATAAGTCTTTTGCCATGCTCTACAGTTGTTAAATATGTGCATTTTTATTTGGATGTTTATATAAAATACAAAACCATTGTCCTACTTTTAACTATACCTATGATTCCTCTTAGGTCATCCCTTGAAAAGATCAGTATCGTCTCTGAGTGGCCTACATTGGCTAATTACTTCCATATCACAATTAGGCTTTTACATAATGCATACATGGCATCACATTGTGGGAGCTAAGGAGGTATTGTGGGTCATTTTGTTTAGTACATATATGGTATTTCCTTAATGCTATTTAAGTTATTTTTACCTATTTATTTTTATTTTATTTTTGGATGCTGAAGATTGAACTCAGGCTAGGGCAGCACTCAACTACTGAACTAAATTCCTAGCCCTGAATTTATCTTAAAATATGTAAAAAATCATATCATACTGTTAGGGGAAAATAAATGATTTCACTCTTTTATTTTATGGAAAGTAATTAAAATTAAAATGATCTATATTTGTCTCTTGTTGTCTTTGTACTGTTGGTTTTATTTCAGTCTTATACTTGTTTTCCTTCAAAAAGTCATCTGCATATTTCTCTAATGATAGTTAAATGTCAACATAATAATATATTTTATTACCAAGTTTATTTGTTTACTATCTTTTTACTGAAGAGTATAAAAAATTGATACAATTCAAGTAAAACAATGTATGTGCTATGGTAATGAAACATAAAAATTCTTATTTAGCTCTTCCTTACAACCAGATATCCTGTTGTAAATGCCTACAATATGAAAATTCTAAAGATCTTGAAGTGAAACTCCAGTACTTTAGGTCATTTAAGTAAGATTTTTTGTTTCTTTTATCCGAAAGTGTTTGACTCCTGAGATTCTAAAAGCTATAAAGATACGCGGAGTCTTTGAGGCCAAGACTTTACTATCCTTTTTATGAAACTAGCTACTTGCTGTGAAAGATTCTAGTAGTAAAATTTTTCTTAAATCATTAATAACACCTACATTTTTATAAGTGTAAGATTAATGTTTGTCTTTAAAATTCCTAGTACTCAGTTGATCCTAAAAATAATTCAAGTTGTTTCAAACTGAATTATATTTCCAAAATAATCATTAAAACATTTCATGTAAGCTATGCTTTTGAATTCTCCATATATTGATCCTATAAATATGACTGGAAAATATTTGGGGTTATTAATTTGTTTCACTCTTCTGCCTGTATTATTTTTCCTTTGCCCTCCACTCTAGTATGAGACCTCATTAGCCCTGTGCTTCATTGCCTCTGAGGAGGTATGTGATGCATTTAACACCTACAAAGTGTCTTGAAATTTTTTTTCTGCAAACAGTCTTAATACATTGAAAAATATAAGACATGAGAAAAAGAGGTATTTGAGGAAATAAGAAGAATTTTCCCTTAAACTAAAAGACACTCCTTTAGCTGTCAAGAGGGAAGTGTTGCAAGTTCTCCAAAATGATAGGGACTCAGGTCTTATTTTATGACCACAGCTAGGAGGAGCAGAGTGTCCCCAGCATATAAAGATCTTAGGGTACAGTAATAAGGGCATAAATGATTCTGTTCCAGGTATAATCACTGTATTCCTAAGAACACAACTTTAAATCAACAAGTCCCACAGACTTGAACAGGAAGCACCTTTAAGTAAATGAGGTACCTTCACATTCAAAACTGTAGACTTA
This sequence comes from Dolichotis patagonum, assembly GCA_004027295.1. Lineage (NCBI taxonomy): Eukaryota > Metazoa > Chordata > Mammalia > Rodentia > Caviidae > Dolichotis > Dolichotis patagonum. The sequence goes on along the minus strand of PVJX010021486.1, from coordinate 16,816 downwards.
TCTGGACCAGAAGTACAGCCTCCCTCAACCCTATTGCTCTATCATTGCATTAGATCCAGGAGTCCTGAACATGTTACAGAGCTGAGGGTTAGACAGAAGTCCAAACGATAACTAACTTAAGTGAGTTTCCATTTCATTGGATGTAAAGTGGGCACTGAAAGTCAAGTTCCTTCAGTATATAAAAGAGATGCATTCTCCACATAGACTAACGATTTCAAGTGATTTCTTAGATTTTACAGTCTTTTCTTGACTTCAAAGCTTCAATAGTTCAGTCTCCTGTATTTCTTTCCTCTCGTGAGACTGAATGCTTCAGAGAAATGACCTTCTAATGTGGTAAATTGAGATCTAACTACTAATTACTAATTGTTATTGCAATTTTTGACCTGATCTCTCGAGCTGGAAATCAAATGCTTGTCTCTGGAGTGTAACCAGATCTAATAGGCAGCCTTTGAGTTGACGCAGAGAGCGCATATAAGCAACTGAGTGACTTTTAAAGTGTTACCTTAATGAACAGCACTGAATGTAATGTGTTTTGAAGCCCAAGCTAGGCGAAAGTACTTTCTTTTTCACTGGGAGTGGTAAAGTACAAAATTTTTCTACTCCTTTATTTAGAGTGAAGAAGCATATTAGTGAAAAAGGTATAAGAAAGTTTCCCATTGGCACATGTTTAATAGCTTCAAGCTGTTAACAGTTACATTGTCCCTAGGTATGTGGTGGCACACGTTGCAGTTAACTGATTAGTGCAGAGACTCTTGACATACAGACATTTTTCTGTTAATGATATCAGCCATGAAAATGTATTTCCAAGCAATTAAGCCTTAACTCCTGCTGGTTTGGAAGCCAGGAACCTTCAAATTCCCATTCAAATTATTCAACACCTACCACTGGTAGGAAAAAAAAAAACATACGACTTCATTAGTAAAAGCCACAAAGAAATCTATTGATAAGTTTTTAAAGTTTCTGTAGCATGGGACAAATTCAAAAGTGTTCAGATTGTAAATTAGCCACACAACTCTAAAATGACCTCACTTTCTTTTTGCATAACCCTAAGGATTTAGTTTATGAGCTCTTAGGTTTAACAACATACTTAAAGACGAATGTGAACAGAAAAATAAATATAAGGAAGGTTATGTGTAGGGAGCATGGACTGCAAAGAAAGAATGATCATCGGATACCTGTAGAGTTTCAATTTTTTTTTCAATTGTTCGAATGAGCTAAATATCCACCTGCCAGTTCTAAAATTAGAATTTCAGTATTGGACAAGTAGATACAGTAACTTCCAACTGATTGAATTATTTCTTCTTGTCACCTCTTCTTTCAGAAGTTCTGTAAGCCCTGTGGAGACAAGGTTATGTAATTTTCTTTTTTTAACTCTACAACAAACAGACAAGAAATGTGATGTGAAGGAGGCATGGAAAAGGTTTTCATCAATAAAAATGTTTTATTTTTATCACAGAGACGTTTTTTATTCTGAAGGCTGTGTTATTTTCAGGATCTCACAAATCAACTTGTTCTACTATCACAGAAGCAAAATCACCCATGCAGTAGCATTACACTTTCAAAACATTTATGATAATGTTTGGGAGCTAGGCATCACAACATATCAGTTAGTGGAAACTGGAATATGGAACTTTTATCAAAGTACAAAAAGTGAAAGGCTGCTTAGTGATTTTTCACACTCTGTTCCTATTGTACTGGTTTGTAGTAGTTTGCTAGTTTTATTCTGTATGTAAACCCTAAAAGTTTCTGCTTTTAAAAGAAAGCAAATGCATTAAAATGGAACCTCTAAATAAGGAGGTGACAACTTTGCTTTTAAATGCTGCACTCTCTGTAGTAATCTACTAGCTGATTCTGTTGAACTTTCATTTTATAACTTTGTACTTTCAGTTATTAGGCTTTTGTTATCAAAAGAGTGTCATATAATCATGATTTTATCCAGTCAGGTGGAAATTATTACAAATACAATGCTAGATTATCTTGAGAACTTTCCAATGGGTAGAATTTCTATGACAAGAAAGCACAATGATCCATGCAGTTCTCTGGAAAATCTACAGCAGGAATCACGTCTATGTGAAGTGCAGTTTCTCACCTGACCGCCAGGAATTCTATCTAGGACATTATCATTTTTACCGCCCTCAATAGTGAATCATTATTACAGTTAGTTATAAAAGATATGACATCTCTAAAAAGAACAGACAAGGAGTGTGATGTGATATGTGTGTAGCTGAAGTTTGTCATCTATTGTCACTCTTTCTATTGTTACTTTCTTCTGTGCTATTCTAAAAATGTTTTAATTATTTTTGAAAACTTCCCAATGTCCTCTGTCAAAAGTAAATGCACAAAAGGAGAGCATTTCTCTCTGGTAACCTCAAGTACCTTAAGAGATTTTTAAAAAGAAAAATAAAAGTACCAAAATTTTAACAAACATCCCACAAAAGAATAAAATGTGTGTGTTGAATGAGTACTAAGGAAGTGTGACAGTAAAAGGAGAGGTCATGGAGGGAGGAATTATTGAGATAAGCACTTGAATTATGTGTTGGGGTGATCCATGGTGATGCCCCTAATGACAGCTAATGACAACTGTTGGAGGAAGTGTGGTAAAGGGCGCAGAAATTACTTGAGGTGCATCTTTATTTTAAAACAGAAGTTTATTAAAGCTAGAAGCTTTCTTCTTCTTTCCAAAAGAGTGTACAAGATTTGGTTATTCATTTCAAGGCAGAGTAACTAGATACCTGATTCTGAAATTATGACTTTTTTGTAGTTGAGCAAACAGTAATATCTTTAGAGATATAAACACATTGTATATAGTAAAAAACTTACATTAAAATTGAGGTTTCAACTAAATGAGTAAATTGATGATATATAAACAAAATCAATAAATATACACATATCCAATGGAAGAACTCAGACACAATAGTACCTGTTTATATGACTTTTTACAAGAAGTTCAAAAACAAGCAAAACTAGTATGAAGCAACAGAAATTCCAACAAGGATTAACCTTGGTAAGTATTGATGAAAAAGGCAGGAGAAAACTTTTGATGTATGCATTAGTCAGCTTTTCCATTGCTGCACAAAATACTTGACACTCACAACATATAGGAGGAAATGATTTATTTGACTCATGGTTTCAGAGGATTCAATCAATGATCAGTTGGCTCCAGGCAAAACAACATCACTAAAGGATATGGCATTACATAGCTTCTCAGATCATGGCATCCAGAAAGTCCAGATGGGTATGAGTACACAGATGAATGGTCATGAATCACAGATAGTATCCAAACTCTTCCTCCATGACCTGTCCAGACACATCAGGAAGAGTGCTTTACTCATTTGCTAAGGATTTCTTAATCTAGCCAAGTAGACATGTTGTGATTAATGGTCACAAGGTGCAGTTAATATAAACTTTATTCTTAATCATGGTTACAGTAATAACAAAAATGTGTGATCAAATAATACAGTGAATGTTGATGCCCCTTTCCATCCAAAAGAAAGTCAGGGACCTTAATATAGGCAGCAGAACATCAAACCTTAGGAGCTGTTTCAACTTGTTCAGTGTGGTCAGTGGGTTACGAATTACAGTTGAGAGAAGTGTGTTTTTAAAGCGTACCATAAATCACAGATTGGGGACAACATACCTAACATGAAATTTTGTTTTAAATTGCAAAAATTGACACAGAAACATGTAACATTAGTGTGTGATGCTGCTGTAGTGATCAAAAAGACTGTTTATAAGTGGACTGAGCAGTTTTATAATGGTTGTGGATCAGTTGCAGAGGAGAGACTGGGACATCCTTCAACACCAAGAACCTAAGAGTATGCTGAAAATAAGAGAAATGATTCAAATCAGATCGAGTATTAGGCAAATTTCTGAGAATCTGGACATCACTTATGGTTCTGTGTAAAGCATGTTAACAGAAATAGAAACACGAGAACTGGGCAAATGGCTTCATCCTCCATCATGACAATTCTCTGTATCATGTATTTTTATGACTTTGCAATTCTTGTCAAAAATACAGTGTGTCCTCATCCACGTTATTCACAAGATTGGTACAGTGCGATGTCCAATACTGGACAATCCACAATGATGAAATGACCATAAATGCTATGTTTTGAATTAATTCAGGACACTGAGATGGCACAACTAACAACACTCAGGAGAGAGAACTTCCAAAACTGCACTAGAAAGTGAAAGAGATAAATGTGTTCCAAGCAAGAAAACATATTTTGAGGGTAAATGATTTTACTTTAATAAATTTTACTTTAAAATTTTATTTTTATATTTTAACAGTCATCATAGTTTTTGACTGTCTGAATTTATGGTATTTTAAATATTTGCACCATGTTTTTCTCAATTTCATAAGCTGTGGTTTCTTTACACTTGATAAACATAATATATATATATATATATATATATATATATATATATACCTTACAAATGATAAGCAAATAGATATATTAAATTAAAGATTCCAAAGGAAGTGTTGTAGACATGTGGCTGTTTAAGAGAAATATGTGTGTAATTCAAAGGACCTCATGATTCTTGGATCTTACTTTTAGAATAAGGAAATTGAAATGAAGACTATATAGACAATGAAAGTTTTTTTAATAATACAGTGTGTATTATCTTTCTGTGATTCTGCAGTGTGTGGTGTAGAAAGTGTTACATACTTCATTCACAGCTAATTAAGACTGGGCTAAAGATATATATGCATTTTAATAATGAAGATTTATGTTTGATGGCGTGATCTGAATGCCTCTTCTTGAAATTGATATGTTACAGTCCTAACCTCCAGGGTGACAGGATTAGGAAGAAGAGGGAATTAGGAAAGAGTGCTCATGAATGGGTTAGTACTCTTTAGAAAGGTTCCAAGAGGGACTCCTCAGAGCCTTCCATTGTGTGAGAACACAGTAAGAGGTATGGAGCCGTGAACCAGAAAATGGCTTCTAACCGAGCACCCAATCTTCTGGTGAATAGGCTTTGGGTTTCCTAATGTTCAGATGGTAGATTTACCCTTCCAGGTGCTGCCCCCAGTGATTCACCTCCAACCAGGCCCCACGTCCTAACGGGAAGTCAGTACTGGGCCCCATAGCCTAATCACTTTCCACAAGCTCCACCTAGCAGCTCATGAGATCTTCGGGGGACATTTTCAATCTGAAGCATAACAGGGAAACTTTTATTTTATTGATGTCATTATGAAACTGCATTTTGAATATCTAGGAGAAATGACTTACAACCAAAATTTCACAACTTCTTTGTATACATTATGTCTTTCTTGGAAAGTGACTATAGTATTACAAAGAATCGAAGAGAACAAGCTTTGAGAAAATTCAACTAAGAAAAAAAATGGTGCATAAGTGAATCTGTATACTTTCCTCAGTTCTAGAAATTCCTTTAAAGTATCTTGTAGATACAATCATTCCTAATCCACGTGGGATAAGAAGCTAAAAATTGGGGTACACAATATACAATGCAACAGCTAAGTACTTTCTAAAAGATCTCAGGTATCAGAAAACAAACATTTGTCTAGTTCTTAAAGTGGATTTAATTATGAAAAATAGTGTAATTGGTTGAGCAGAATTCACTTTGAATATTAAGAATTCAATGGAAATATGTATATTATTTCAAATTATCTTTATAAAATTCTACTATAATTAATTTATATTTGTCTAAAGGGAGAGAGCATATTTTTCTATCACTAAGTTATACTGCAGAAAAAATGCTATCTTTATTACTATATAACATGAAATGAATATATACCCAGTTATTGTCTCATGGTCTGGAAGGAAATAAAAAAAAATTAAAGATGAAGAAAGCAGGACAAGCAATCACCAAATTCATTCCTACAATGATTCCACTTAAACATTTCATTAACAAGAGTTAACTTTGGTACTTAATATGGAGCATAAAGTATCTTGTCATAAAATTGATTATTTCTTACTCCTTACATTTACATATGTTGCTGAGAAATTTCTGAATTTCCTGGAATTTGTGTCAAGAATTTTCAGCATTCCAGTAAAATTTCAAAATACTAAAGCTTCTGATAATAAAGCAAGCTTGAGTTAGACAGTTAGCCTAATTTTCAAATTTTCCATTTAATTCATAATGCTTTCTTTTCAAGGGTCATATACGTAGTTGTTTTCTCTGTATTTTAATTTCCTTTTCTAAAATGGGATGCATAGCTAAATATTTCAAATAAGGTTTAGTGAGAAATAGCTGCTAAAATAAGACAGCCCAGTACTATGAAACTACTTCTAGAAACATTTTTCAACTTAAACCATCTTTGTTAAATTTTCTTTGGTGTTAAAAAATTCTTCTTTAATTTTTTTATTAGTACATATTTGCAGTACATAATGACTACAATTGTAAGAAGATGGTATATATTCATCATATGTTGTAATTCTCTTTTTTTCTGTTTTTCTTTTTTTTTTAATCCCCTACCCTTCTCCTACTTCCATGCTTCTTTCCACCCCTGCTTTCCATCCTATTTGCAAAAGCTCTATGGGAATGGAAAAGAAAACTATTTGAAGCTGCTAAAAAATTCTTGCTCCACTTCAAACCACCACAGGCACATTATCCTGAATTTTTTCTCAGAGAAAACCTATCAGAGTTTAAAGTGGGAAGCATTTATTTTTTATTTCAACAATGGGAGAAACAGAGGTCAAAAGAAATTAAATCATGCATTGTGTCATGCAAACCTGTGAATAAAACCAATGTCTTAAGTTTTCATACTGAAATTATATACTGGAAAAATAAGGAAATTTCTTTGTCTCAATTATAAAATGGGAGATGATACAGAGTATAATATCACATTTCTAGGTGTCATGTGAATTAACTAGCGTTTCTGAAAAATGTCTATATGGTTTCTTTATTACTACTAATACATTTATTATTTAATAACTTATGTGGAACCATATAGTATTTAAATGTATACTAAGTACAAGATAGACTATGAGAGAAAAGCACATACAAAATGAATCTAATATCATTAGCAATTTATCTTCATATCTCAACCTATTAACCATCATTTCATAAAGTAATTTCATGCTATCCTCCAGTTCCTTTCAAACGTATCATTCTAATCCTTCGTTCAAAAAAACATGCTAGACCTCAGAACTAAAGGGCTTTAAAATTAAAACACTACTACAGGTATGCAGGAAGATATCTATACTGATTGTCAGGCAGTTAGGAACATGGCTGTCTTAAGTTTCTATTTCCATGCAAAATATGCTATAAATGCCAATTTAGGTTAAATGCTGTATGTGACCATATTTCTGTAGATTGGTCTTATTAAGTGTAGCTTAACAAAACATTTTTGGCTGTTTCTTTACTAGAAGTTGCTTGCCTTTTTGCACATTAAAGTCATATAAATGGTAATACAGTTCTTTTAAAACCTTTCTTCAGAAGTTCCTTTGCTTGTATTCCCTGCTAATATTGGGGAGCCTATGACAGGTATGCTAGGGCGGGTTATTTGTATCATTGAAAGCTCTAAAAGGTTTGCCATCACTGCATATTGTCCATGACTAACTGTCCCAAATCCTCCTCATGGACAAGAATGTAGACATATTAGCTCACTGCAGAAATTCTCCAGCAACAAATGTATGCAATTCTTTTCAATTTGATTTTGCTTCTTCAGTTATGCAAAATTCAATATTGTTTCTTCCAAATATCCTGGTTTCATTTCCTCCTCCTTGAAAAGCAGTTACACTTTATTTGATCAGCATCACTGGAGCGTTGTTATTTTTCTACCTTGGTTATTTTGTTATGAGACTCTGCTTTTGGCATAATAAATAATTGTGTTACTTATGAGCTTAGCATTTGCAATTTTATCAAATATTCCATTAACCGTAAAATTGAAATATGATAGACTACATTACTTTAGTAAAATATTTTATATTCTTCATAGAAGGGAAGCTTATATTTCTTACATTTTTTATGGCATGATTAGATAAAATGATTGTTGAGATTCCATATTCACTTACAATTACTGTTTATTTGTTTAAAAAAATCAACTAATGTGCACACATGTATTTCATATTTTGAAAAATTCATAAAACAAAGTGAAATTTAATTTTATTCACAGGAAGTTTAATTCTTAATTACAGAAACACATGTCCATAACCTTATTTATGATACTGTGGCGCTGGTTCAAACATAAGACAGGCAGTTGTACTCAGTTACTTTTAGTGTCACTTGCTGCCTTGATAGTTCCTAATACCCAATGCTCTGTGCAGAGCAGTAATCCAGGCATCTTTTATATGTTCTCCTAGATTGGTGAATAAAATTTCCCAAACTGGAATTTGGTGGAATATCTGAACTTTGGCCAAGTATTTTTTTCTCCACAAAGTTATGTTGAAATTTAACAAAAAACACAATTATATAAAGACACAATTATACAAACACAGAGAATAAATATTAAATAACAAGTATAGTACAGGCATCAAACAGTTCTGGAGTACTGCAGGCTATGACCATTTACACCACGTATTTTTTTGATCATTCACTTTTAATAGATGTTACATCACCACTGCAAACCAAAACCAAAGCCACATTCTTTCCAATCCAAGGCTCTCTTCCTGGCACGCTACAGACAAACAAACTCTCAACAAAAAGATCGAATTTCTTTTCCTAGTGCTTGACATCTTTTGTTTTAAGCTTTTTGTTTTTATTTCCATTGCTCTCAAATAGGGTGTCAATATAAATATCTCCATCTTTATTTAATGTATTCACTCTTCTTCATACCATAGCAATGGTTTTACTGTGGGCTCAAATAATGTTCTCTGTTCCCTTCTTTCTCTCACTCTGTCTCTGTTTCTCTCACAAGGTGCACAAAGGCATAGCATAAGATCTAATTATCAAATGTTTATGTATAAAACACAATATCATTAACAAAAAGTACCATGTTCTACACATCTTAGAATTCTTTCATCTTGCATGGCTGTAACTTCATACCGATTGTACAGAAAGCCCCCACTGTCCCTTCTGCACTGGACATTGTCTTCCTTTTCCTTTGCTCTACTTGTGTCTTGTACTGTTGTTTCATTTTAGGTTCCACAGTTAACTTTATATCCTTCAAGCTTCCAATGCTTACACATCACTCCTGACGTCACATAATTGAGAAAACATAGTTTTACTATGTATTTCAAAGATTCATGAATATTCTAATTTGCAAATGGCCACAATATCTTCTCCTATACTGAGAATTAACTTTATCCCCTCTCCCACTGTCATCTTATAAATTTTTCAAGTCCCAATTCTCCTGAACATTCTTATGAAGATCAAATTTGAGTGTAAGAAAAAGATATACAACTGAAAACCTGAGAAACATGGATTTACAAACTGCAGAAGTCAATCAAGAGGGTTGCAAGTCAAGGTGGCCTTGGCAGAAGTCTAAGTTTCTGAGATTTTCAGAATAGGAATTGAAAATATTTTGCAGTGAGAACTGAATCAACTAACATTCTTTGAAATTTGTCAAGAGAAATTGAAATGCATTCTTAACCTTGGTTGATAAAATAATTTTTATTGGGTTTGAATAACTTTATTTGGGATAGGAGTTTGGGATTTGAAAAGTAACAATTTGCTACATATTATGAACACACGTACACATGCACACAAAACAAAGGCTTACTTTCACAATAACTACCAAATTACTGTTAAACAGTGCAAGTTCACAAAAATGGCCATAATATATCTTGGACTATGGCAACACTATTAGGGAAAATTTCAGAAATTTCTCTGAATTATACTTTGGCCAAACAAAGAGATAGTAAAGAGTTTTTGCTCTGGAAAAATAACTCAATTTATGAGACTTAGTAACCTAAGGAAATGTGACACTTTATATTTTAGTACTGAAAATGAACCTTAGTTTTTTAATCTAACCGGAATGACTCTAGTTTTCATGGAAAGGAAAGTCACCCGAATAGAAAGAGATCAGAGTAGGACATTCTACCTCACATCCCTCAGAAGTAGCTGATACTATGAGCAAGTTAGTTGTTGTAAGATTGCTAATTCATTCAGGAAAGTAATACTATCACATGATTAAGAAAAGTTATGAGAAAAGAAAATAAAAGGAGGTAAATACTCTGCTCACCATACTCCCCTCCTCTCTCTCTTTATTTCTCTCTCCACACTCGAGGAACAATGTGTTAAGCTGTCTAGTTACTGAATCTGTACAATACACTCAATGCATCTCCATGGTTTTTGAATCACCAGCACTGAGTTTTGATGCAGCCCTTTATCTATTAATCTTTATCTGTTAAGAACTTCTTCGCTAGCACATTTCCACTACTTTTCTATGCAGTAGTATATCCATGTCTAGATCAAACAATCTGTACAAACACAAAGATCTGATTACAGTATCAATATGTCAGCTCACCTGTCTGTTTTACCAAGTGTCTCTAACTGGGGGGTGAAGACGTATTTTCTCGCAGTGTTTTTCTTTAACAGCAAAAGGGGACAGTTGCTGCAGGAACTGATCTTTCCAGGGCACATTGCAGAGTTGGCCGCGTGGATGTGCTGTATAAATCCAGAGACCTACCTTGCAGCCACAGATAACAAGCTTGAGTAGTGCCAGAAGTTAATGATGGTCTGCTGGAAAGACAGAAAAAGCCTGACTTCCTGAAAGTGCCCGTGGTGGGTCAAAGCTATACCGGCAGCCTCTACGATCTTCTGTGACTTCAGCTGTGTGAGGGCCATGCTCCTGTTTATTTCAATCATCTTTGGGGGATTCTTATGTAACTACCACCTTCCAGATCAAAGATTAGATGAGAAATGAAACTCAACTAATTCCAGGCTGTTTTGTAATGATTGTTTAAAGTAATTACTGCATGAAGTTGATATTTTTATTCAGAAATCACAAATGATGAAGTAAAACTAAGAAGTTAATTTGTCAGCAGTTGTGTGTACAGAAGAGATATGTAAATTTAGCTTTCATTTCTACCATTTATTTTATAAATAACCCATTTAGCATACTGATTAAGATTTTATGTTTGCAAACAAATTTTGTATACAACTCAACAAACTCCTAAAGCCTAACAAGGAAAAACACCAGGCTGTTGACCTCCTTGAAAGTAGGCAGTGAATCATATTTATCTCTGTATTTTTACCGTCATGCGTGGTGGACTACCAAAGTATGATGAATAGTATATTCGTTTTGTACTTCTCTGTAACAAATTGCATACCACAAACTTAGTGACTTAAAACAACACATACTTATTATCTTACATTTCTGGGAGTCAAAATTCTAAAAGCAGCCTCACTGGTCAGAAGCCAAAGTGTTAGCAGGGCTATTTAGTTCCATAGGCTCTGAGGATTGAGATCTATTTCTTGCCTTTTTCGGTGAATGGAAGCTATTGGTGTTCTTTCACTCATGCTCATGGTTGATCATTCTGAATCCAGGCTTCTATCATCACATCTTCTACTATTGCTCTGATCCATCTGCTGTTTCTAATACCTCCTTCACATACGGACCCTTGTGATTGTATCAGATCCAAACTAATAATCCAAATAAGATCCCATCTGGAAGTGCTTAATTAAATCATATCTCTAAAGAACCTTTTAAAAGGTCCCCCACCCTAATCCCAGGGATTCAGAGCCTAGATATTTAGACATGGGCATCTTTGGAGAAGCTTTAGCATATCAGAAGTCAATAAGGGTACTAACGAGGGGAAGAGCCAAATGACACTCTCAGCACATGTGGTAATCGATAGTTCTGTGCTGTCACTCATGTGTGCCTTTCCCTCCACTGCCACCATGTCACACTGACTACAGTTTCCTGTAGAAACAGTACTGGAGTCCTTTATCTTTGCCTCTAGTCTGAGATGACGCAGGGACTTGTTAGCTGGAATATGTAGACAACTTACATCATTGTAATAGTAACACATTTTAGGAATAATAATTTGACATCTTGGTATTTATTTTCCACTTGTCCTTCAGACTTTTGTAAAACTGTCTTTTCCTCTCAGAAAGGGGAATTGAATATTATTCATATTTGTAATATTAACCCTGCATTGACTCTGTAGCTAAACTTTTATTTTTCAGTAGTTGTTTTATGGTTTGGTATATGCAAACTTAATGCATAGCAATCTAGCTTTAAATAAATAGTAATATACTTTTTCAAATGTAATCTAAGTATCTTCTTATATTTATATTTCTTCTTCCTTTTTTGGCACTGTTACCAAGAATTTTCCATATGTATATGTGTATGTATCATTCTGAACATTCTTATCATTTTACATTAATCATTTCTAAAAGACTAAAATGAATAAATTCGTACTTACACATACATCTAACACTTCTATTAGCCTTTATTCCTTTGTGTATTCCTTCGCACATTAGCTTTCATATGGTTTCATTTTTCTGCCTGAAGAAGTCCTTTTAAAATTTCTTTAAATTTCTGTAAATGTACTGTTGACAAATACATTTCAGATTCTGTTTGAGTCTTCATTTCAGTTATGTCTAAAAGATACTTTCAGAATTTTCTAGGTTGACAGATATTTTTTCTTTCAACATTTTAAACTTATTCCCCTCCCCCAGGTTTTATTTACTTTTTGGTTTGCACAGATCCTGAAAAGGAATATATTTCATTCTTGCCCTTATTCTATTTTACATGACATACACATTTTTCTCCAGATGATAGTAAATAATACCATTTATAATTGTTTTCCAGTTATTTAATTATAAACTTTATTAGTAGTGGTGGTAATTTGTGTATACATTAATTTTGGTAACAGTTCTTAGATATGTGGGCTCTACTGGAAAGTTTTTATCAAAAATGTTTTTATCAAAATTCACATATTATTTTTATTTTTTTTTTACATTTGTTTTTATTTACTGTCCTCTGGGATCCAATGCAAATGTCACACTGGCGTATGTCACACAGCGCTCAGTCTCAATTTTTAGCCCATTTTTCTTTTTGCACTTCAGTTTCCATAGAGTATATTCTGTCTTCAAGATATGTGATATTTTCTTTTTGGTTTTACTTATTCATTTGTACATCTACACATTATTTTTTTTATTTCAAACATTGTAATTTTATCTCTAAAGGTGTTACATTGTTCCTTATATTTCTCATTCGGTTCTCAGTTTTTTCCTTAAATACTGCAAGATAGTTACAACAGCAGTTTTTACACGAATGTCTGCCAGTTCCATCATCTCTGTCACTTTGTTTCTGTGAAATTATTTTTGTCGAGTAAGGAACACATTTTCCTACTGCTTAGCAAGCAGAAAGGTTTTTGACTATGTGCTGGACATCGTATAGCACTTTGTTGCACATACAGATTTTGTTGCATTCCTTTGCAAGTGTTCATCTTTATTTTGCCAGGAATTTAAATCTTTTAAAGTTTAGGATGATACACTGAGTTTTGTTTACAAGATTTTCAAGGTGAGGTCATGAATAGCTTTTGCTACAATGATAACTGAAACACCGTTATTCTCTAACTATGGTTATATAACCACATAACCATCCTCTTTCTGCTGTTTTATAATACCTGTCTAGGAAGAAATTTAGCAGATTGCATTGTTCATCTCATTTGTATATATTTTTCCCACTCCTGTGCTATAAATTATATAATGTTTATTAGTAGTAACTCCATGAGTTTTGCACAATTTTCTAGTCTGTAGATAGTCTAAGTGTAATCTTCATTTCCACCTTACGGCTAGTAACAGAATCAATTTAGTGAAGTATTATGTATATAATAATTCTATACATCTTTTTGGTAGCTTTTCTTACATGTGTTGGGAGATATTTCTCCAAAGGTCATTTGTCTTTCTGTAATTCATGTTTTGAAGACCCTAAAAAATATTTTCTCCAACAAACCATACTACAGATCATTCTTTTCTAAGTGGCCACTTAATAACTCAGCTTTGAATGTATTTACCAACTTTATCTTTTAAACTTAAATATTACCTTTCATCTAGGCAAATTTAATTTAAATATTATATTTCTCTTCCCTCCTTCCATCCTTCATTTGTTTTGCTTTCTTTCATTCTTTTAGTGTTTTTATTTTTCTCTTTCTTCATCTTTTCCTTTCTGTACTGCAATATCATACACCTCCCTAAAGTTTAATGAGGTTATTAATTTGTAATAACAGTAAACATTTGTTTTTTTCTTTGAAAGAAAAATAAATCAATAGATAGCAAAAGTATATTCTATAAAAAATGCTGGGCTTGGGAGACTTCCATTTGCAAACATTATCTCTAGAAGGAAAAAAACTTGGAAACCTAAGAGAAACGTGTTCTTTAAACCATATTTTGTTCAATTTAAATATGGAATACATTCACCCATAATGGAGACTGTGGTTATTTAGAAGAAATAATCTAACAGTGGACAAGATGAACTTACCTAGGAATGTATGCTGGGGTCAGCTCAGTCAGAGGGACATTTCAGGCAAACCTGTGCCTCATTCAGATTGATTCCAACTGAAGTCCCATTGTTTGGCATCAGAATTCACATATAAACATATACAACTGTTGATTGATGTCTAAGAGAGTTCTCAAAGGTTTTACTTCTCATACACAATTTTATCACACTTCTTTCTTCTAATACATGGGTGTCTCATGGTTAGTTTCTGCTATGGGGCCTATTGCTGATAGTTGCTTGCATACAATATTATGGAAATTTATATAAGTCACTGGAGCATTAGAAGTCGCAAGGTTCATTACTGAGGTCTAGCATGGTTTCCATTCTTATCTCCCTTTCGAACAAGTTTTCACCTTGCTGTCTTGAAAGCAGAGTAACTAGTTATCTATTGCTGTGCTCGCTTAGGGAAGAAAATAGAAAGATCCAGGGGAGGAGAAGAGGGGTTGAAGGAGGCGGTGCCAGCTAAGGTGTCTAAGGGAACAGAAGGGAGGTCGGAGGTGGTGATTATGACTGAAGGGAATGACAGGGTGTAGTGTAGTTATGCTGACTTACATTTTGTCACCAGGGTTTAAATACTATTTAGAAAACAAGTGGAAGATAAATTTAGAATATTATTTTCTGGAAGTATTATAGGCAGCTTAAAAATGAAGCAGAGCCTCCAGAGAAGTACAATATTCTGCACAGGAGACGGATATAAGACTTATCTTTTAAAAACTCTATTTGGCAGTTTGCTGCAATATGGCTTTAAGTAGAGAACAAAAAGAATGAAAAGACCCTTTGGTACAGAGTGGGAATTGTCCATCTGGGAGGGCAGAAGCAGCAGTGGGAATAGAAATAAAGGTACGACAGAGACTGCCAGATCTGGACTCTCTCAAATGAAGCCAGCAGCACAGAATTTCCGGTGGTTTCAGGTCTAAGTCTGAGCTGCTGAGAAAACAGTGGCTCTATTAAAAAAAATAAGAAAGGAAGAAGGATTTTGATAAGGAAGCAATGGTCTGACTTTGTGTCAGCAGTGTCGGTGTGGTGACAGAATATATGAATGTAGGTGTATCACTAGTTTTTAAGTCCAGAAACAAAGCAGAAGTGGTGGCACAAGCACTTGGGTGGCTGAAGCAGAAGGATGGCACTAAGCCAGTCAACCTGGGTCACTTAGTGAATTCAGTGCCAACCTACACTACACAGCCAGACCTTGTCTCCCCAAGACACAAATAAGTAGTAAAAATAAATGAATACAATAAATAAATAAATAAATAAATAAATACAAGGGTACTGGGAAGAATAGTTTAGGTATGTTTAAAAACTAGATAAATGCTAGATTTTTAAAACTCTTTTTTCTTATTTCAGTAGTACCTGTCTGCTGTACAAGCAGTTCAATCATTTTGGTGAATTGGAGCATTTATATACTAGACCTTGTTTCTTTTATTTCAGTCCTGTTCAGTTCCCTCCCCTACCCCCTGTCTCCTCCTCTAATTTCCTTGTCCTATCTGCATTCTTGTTGATTTTACTAATCTTAGCTCATGTTATGACACATACAGTTTACATTCTTTGAGATTAGTTGATTCTTACACACAGCACATCTTTATTGTATTTATCTCCCCTTCCCCTCCTCTTTACCCCTAGCCTTTGTTCCCTTGGACCACTTCCCTATTGAAAAGATCCACTTCTTTGTCCTCTTCTATCCATCCTTGATTATTGTTTTTGTTTGTACTGTACCTCATTCACATAGGGTACCTCAGCTTGTGAGTCTGATTTACTTCATACAACATTGTATTTTCCATGTATATCCATTTCTTCACAAATGTATCAAATCTGTCCTTTTTAAAAGCCAAGTTATATTCTATTCTATGCAGATATCACGTTTTCTTTATCTAGTTGTCTACTGATGACTGTGCAGGCTGTTTTCAGGATTGAGCTATTATGAATTGTGCTGCTACAAACATTAGTGTGTATGTATCACTGTAGTATTATGTCTCAAGCTCTTTGGGGAAGACACATGGAAGAAGGATCACTGGGTCACATGGAGTTTCTAATTTAACTTCATTGATAAATCTCCATACTCATTTATATAATTGAGGACTATTTTGCACTTCCACCAACAATGAAAGTGTTCCTTTTTCACACAGCCTCACCAGCATTAGTTATTGTTCAATTTCTAAGTGACTACCATTCTTTCCAAATGAAGATGGAATATCAGCATAGTTTCAATTTGCATTTCTCTGGTGACCAGAGATGTTGAACATTTTTTATTAATTTTAAAGGAGGTAAAATTAAACACAACAAAACAGAAGAAAACAGGACATAAGAAAGCACAAATTCCAAAGCTAGACAACCAGAGATCTTTACTCTCTTATTGTCTTTTGTTTTCTTCCAAATAGTTGCCCATATCTTTGCATACAGAGATTTCAGACAAAACAACATAGTCAAACTCTCAAAAGATGTCCAGATCAGTGGCTCCCA
>PVJX010021485.1:6012-31917 GCA_004027295.1 Dolichotis patagonum | reverse complement strand
TTTACCGCTCCTGGATCAATGTTCTCAGGGTTGGGGGCTGGGAGTGTTTTCTTATTTCTCCCTTTCGTCATGTTTTTGGTTCCTTCCATACAAGTGTACAATGTAATTCCCAGACCCTTTTCTTGTTGTTTAAGGCTCCTCTAGAGGGCGCAGGCTAGGAGCTTTAGCCCTCTTCAATAGGTTATCAGAGATTAGAGTTCACTCACGGGCAGTATACGCTACCTCTTCCCTCTGGGCCAGTCAACCTTTGCAGGCCTTCACTGCATCAGTGTGCCCAATCAATAGGTCTTACCTATAGCTGGGTGTGGTGGTACAAACCTGTAATTCCAGCATTCAGACGTCGAGGCAGGAGGATCGCTGCAAATTTTGCACTAAACTACATAGTGAGACCTTATCTCAAAAAAAAGACCACTAAACTACATAGTGAGACCTTATCTCAAAAAAAAAAAAAAATATATATATATATATATATATACTATCTGCCTCTGTAGTGCAATGGATAGCACACTAGACTTCTAAAATATAAGAATCTTATTTTCTTTTGTTACTATCTCACCTAAAATGACTTATACTTTATAGTCTTTGAGGTACATGGCATGTAATTCCCCTAAAATCAAGCATTTCCTAAATGTAAGCATTTAAAATTTCACTGGGAACATGCATTTCAACATGTTTTAGGTGCCAGGCATACATCTATAACCTCAGCACAAAGGAGGCAGAGGCAACATGGTCAAAAAGTTCTAGTCATGCCTGGGCAACTTATTGAGTCCTTGTCTTAAAAGATAAAAAAAAGCTAGGAGCTTGGTGTGATAGCATAGCACACACAAATAATCTTGGCACTCTTGGAGGCTGAGGCAGAAAAATTTTGAGATAGAGCCCAGCCTGGGCAACTCACAGACTTAGTAAGACCTTCTGTCAAAACTAAATAAAAAAGGGCTTGGGATGTAGCTCTCAGTGTGAAAGCCCTGGGTTTAACCCCCAAGATTGCAAAAAATAAAAAAAATTAAAAACCCCTAAAACATCATTATAAAATCATAGCAGACATATTTTACAGAACTTGAACCTCTCAGAAGATCATCAAAAGGTCATAAAAAAGGTTTTTATGCACGTTAACTATGTTAAAATTATAAATATGAATTGAAGATGCTGAACATTAAGACAATGGAGGGTAAAACTAGATAAAGTAGTTCTTGTAACATAAAAAATATGATTCATGAGCAACTAAAAAATAAAAACATGTCACAAAAAATCCTAGTTCAGTGATAAATGGAGGGAAAAGAAGTAATTTTCCTCCAAATATTTTTGTCTTCTTAAGCTATCTGAAAAAAGTACAATTAGGTAGATGCAAGAGTCAAACCATTAAAATAGAAGAGGACAAAAGATTTTCAGTGAATTAACCTGCTCTGTTCTTAGTAGAACATGTTAAAATTGCTTGTCTGGGGATGGCAAAGAAATACTCCAAGATACAAATTGTAGTACTTAAAAAAAGATAAGGGGCTGGGGATTTAGCTCAGTGGCATACACGCCTGCCTGGCAAGCACGATGTCATTAAGTTCAATTACTGGTACCAAAAAAACCTCAGCAAACAATATAAAAAAGATAAAAAGACAGATATCTCTTGTTTAGCCACCTAAATGGTTAATGATTGGTCTTAAAACTGTGGTCTGCCACTTAGACTTATGACCAGCCTTTTTTGGGGGGGTACAGTTGTGTATATCTTGTTTATAGAGCCTCAATGTCTTTTTTTGGGTACAGTACACCTTGTGTATACAATAATGTAAGTTTTGCTGTTTTATATTCTGTTATACATTATAGTACTGCATGTTAGTTATGCAAATAAAAACGAAGTCATCAAAATGGTCAAAGTTTTCTTTGGCCATTTTTTTGTTCTAAATATTGTAATATACATACTATATACAATTCCTCATTTAGTGGCCAATTCAATTAACAAGCTAGTCACAGGAATGGAACTCAGTTGTCATATGAGGAACGCTTGTAACTATTTACATACCTAATATTATTTTTAAGAACTTTCAAGCAACTGAAGCATTTAAAAGTTGTGAAAGTCTTCGGTTCTTCCTCCAAGGTTCCGCCATGCTTTCCATAATAGAAGTCACTAACTAACATGATCAATTTTTCTTTCTCCAAACCAGTATTAGTCGTGTCTTCAGCAGATGAAAGTTCTGTTTTAATAGTTTCTGGAAAGTTATTTAGCATGTCTGGACAACAATGCTGAAAGAGGAAAAATAAAGCCTTATGTATATCTCTTAAAAAATTAAATGCCCAAAACCAAAAAAAAAGAGCAGAAAAATTAAATAGCCAGGCATGGTGGTGCATGCCTGTAATCCAGTACTGGGCTACAAAGTGAGTTCAAGGCCAGCCCAAGCTATACATTGTGAGACCGTGTTTCAAAAATAAAAAAAAAAAACAATTCTGTTTAGAACTAGGGTTGGATCACATAAAACTATGCTTGGTGGTATACGTGGGAAGATTCACCAAAATATTCTAAAAACTTCAAACAGTAAATATCTATTATCTTAATAATTTCAAAACAAAACTGGAACCCTTTCGATCAGGTATATCTGTATATCTAATACTTTTGTCACTGTAATTTCTGTTTTTCAGATATATATATCTAATAATTTATTTCTTGGATGAAAAATCATACATTTCATATTTATGATAAGATATGGTTTAAAGGGAAATGCAGTTTTATACGCCATTATGTTTAACTCTGAAACAACATATAGTAATAGGTTTTACGAAGCCTGGTTGGAATTAGATGTTAAGCACAGCCAGTCTTAAAATCTCCAGGCTCATGGTGCTAAAAGATATGGGGCTTACGAAGAAAGAAATGTCATTAATGCTTTGAAAAACCTCAATGTTTTCTATTTGCTTACATATCTGACAGGAACATCAACCTTATGAATAAAATCAATACCTAATATAAATTCATACTAATGTGAAAGACTTTCATATATGAGCTCTTTTTCAACCAAAAAAATTCATTGTATACACTTTTCAGTTCTAGAATTTCTCTTGAAGTATTCTTTAAGAACTGAACCATGTCATCTAAGAATTCTTACAACTCAATGCAAAAAAACAAAATTGATTTCAAGTGGACTGACAGGTATTTATCAAAAGAAGACATGCAAGTAGTCAAGCCAAAAGCTACGTGAAAAGGCATTCAAAGATGTGGTGGTGTACACCTGTAATCCCAGGACTCTTTGAGGCCTAAAGTAAGAGGATCCTAAGTTCAAGTTCAGCCCAGGAAATTTAGCAAGATTGTCTCAAAATTTTAAAAAAATAATTAAAATTTAAAAAGTGAAAAGGCCTTGGACTCAATCCCCAGTGCAAAATAAGAAAAAAGAAATTATTTTTAAAAGGCATTCTAGGGCTGGGGATTTAGCTCAGCTGCATAAGTGCCTGCCTTGCAAGCTCACGGTTGTGAGTTCGATTCCCAGTACCGATTTTTAAAAAAAGGCATTCTACACCAACAATCTTTAGGGAAATAGAAATCAAAATCACAATCTGGCATCACTTCATACTTGTTACAACAGCTATATCAAAAAGACAAAAGATAAGTGTTGCTAAGATGTAGAGCAGACAACCCTGTACTCTGTCGATGGGATGTAAAATGACGCAGCCACTATGCAAAATGTATTAAAGTTCCATAAAAAAAATTAAAAACAGAACCACCATATGATCTAGCATGACACTTATGTAGTCAAAAAAACTGAAATCAAAGATATGAAAGATAATTATATTCACTGCACCGTTATTCACCATACTCAAGGTATGAGAAAGCAATTCTAAATGTCTATTCACATACGAATGGATAGAAAAAGTGGTTCTATACTTAATAGGGAATATTATATACCCCCAAAGGAAGGAAAAATACTGCATTGTTATGGTTGTATCTGGATGTAACTCCAAAATCCCATGTGGTCATGGGGTGGGGCAGGCTTTTCGTAAGCAGCTGAATCTAGAGATTTTGATTAGTTTACTGTCCAGTGCTGGGATTGGCGGTCTGAGTGCTATATCTACCCTAAGGCGGGTAAGCCTGCATACAATATAAGGGAGGGAAAAAATCTTGCTTCCCCCTTTTGCTCTTGTTGCTTTTGCTGTCTTTTGCTCACCATTAACAGCTGCCACACTACCCTGCCTTGGAGCCAGATGATTATGGAATAAAACCTCTACACACTGTGAACTAAATAAACCTTTCCTCCCTTAATTTGGGGCTTTGGGCATTTTGTCTTAGCAACAAGAGAAAAATAACTAAGACATATATGATGCATCTCATATGAGAACTCTAAAGTATTCAAACTAACAATGCTGATTAGAATGTTGACTGTCATGGTGTGGAAGAAGGAGCAATATTAGTCAGCAGATACAAAAGTTCAGTTATTCAAGCTGAGCAAGCACTAAATATCCACCATATACTGTGGTGTACAATGGTGGTGTACAACTATGTGTATACTGTGGGAGACAATTTGAGTGACTCCTCTTGAATGCAGAACAACTGGTGCAACTTTGATTATATGGAGACTGATTTCCTTATACTGATATGTATAGAGCTGACTATGGTATTTTCTTCTCTCTTCAATTGGCTCTAAGCATTGCAAATAAGGCTAGCCTGAGGGTATGGTATGTAATCTCTAAAGCCATCAGACAGTCTCCTGTTTGCTTGAATAGTGCTGTCTCTAAAATATGTAAGCACAGAGGGATGATAGAGCCAGTTGGCTCCAGGAATGTCAACTGGGTATAAGCCTCAAGGTAAAGAAGCTATGACTCCCCAGGACACAAAAGTTTACAGATCAGAAACCAAAGCAACATCCTACTAAAACAATTTAGTTGCTAACTTAATTACATTATGCAAATGGATCCTTCTGCATATCCTTATCTCTGCATTTTGCGGAGATGCTTTTCTCCCTACCTGGCTAGCCAGCTCAAGTTACTCACGTAGTTCCCACCAACCTCACTGTCACTCATCCTCGTGCCACCTCCTTCTTCACAAGATAATAAGTTCTGGGAGAGGCCTAGGATCCAGGCCTTTGTCCGAACATCCTCACGGGGATTGGACTTAGGACTCCTTGGCTGCCCTTAACTTTGAACATGTCTTGGGTCTCGTCATGGGTTGCATTGGAGGTGTTAGATTAGAATTAACTTGCTGGGATTCCAATAACGTCTCAATGGGATTATAAATACAACTTTTTGGATTGTGAGGAAAAATAGAAAAGGGATTACAATACTTGGATAACTATACTCAATATTTAATATTTGGGATTACAATAAATACTATATTGGATACTTAAAAAGTTGCTAATAGAGCAGGAATAATTTTGTTATTATACACATAATACATGGATGTGTAGAAACTTTTGAAGGTAATAGATGTGTTTATGGCATAGATTTTAATGTTTTCACAGATGTGTACTTATCTCTGAATATAATGACTTGTATATATGAAGTACTAGTGCTTTCTGAGGTATGTCAATCATATTTCAATCAAATGGTTTTAAAAAGGGCCAAGACCACATAATAAAACAAGTTACTATGGAAAAAAAACTTTCCTAAAAATCCAATCTACATATCCACAAAACAAGTGAACGTCTTAAGAAAGCATAACAAAAAGTTCTGATAGAACCAAAACAATCAAATCTTTCCTCTCAAATCTCTACTATCCAAATATGTACCGATCTAACTCCACTCCTAGTAGAGAGTTTCATATATGAATACTAAAGCAAAAATAATTTTAGTGAAAGAAAAACTCAAAAAACTAAGTGATTTGGAAGGGATTTAGAAACAAAGGGATAAACAAAGAATGTAACAGGTAAATGGAAACAATAAAAATGCAAGGGCTATGAGCCTGTTATCAAACAAAATGAAATTCAGGCTAAAAACCATTAAAAAATAAAACAAAAAAAGAATGCATTCACAATGATGTTACAAGGTTAAGATACAGCTATAATTGGACAATATCAAAGAAAATACTGATAATGTGAAACTTGGATTTCCCTTTCTCAAACATACTCAGGGAGGTAGATGCAGTGGTAGAATACAGCTTTGCCCAGGATAGAGATATGTATTTGGAATTTTAGAACAGCCTACACATTTTTTCCCTTTGGAGACAGGGCTTCACCATCTATGTAGTACAGACTGGCCCTGAACTCATCACAATCAATCCTTTTGCCTCAGCCTCTCAAGTGTGGGGATCACAAGCACACACCACCATGGATACATCATAGAATGCTGAATTTCAATAAAAGTTTGCTAATTGATGGAACAGCAAAGAATATCTCTTCTTAAGTTGTTCCTTTGCTTTACTCACCTCTCAGTCTTTCTTTCCTGTATCATCTATGTTACGTTTTTTCTTGCCTCCTTCCCCACTTCATGGTATTTATAGCAGGCATGCAAAGACTAAGATATCTTTACACAGACACCACAGGATACTGCAACTTCTGAATTTAAGAGGACTGTCTTACAAGTCCCACCTTTGTTACTACTTTGAGAGTACTAGTTAGTACTTAAGACAGTTATTTAAAACCTAATTTCAAGAGCTTCCTACACTAATATAAAGCTAGATTTCATTTATAAATACATATGCTACATTCTGGATAGACACTATCACTTCAAATGAAATGCTCCATTAGTTTATTAGTTTACTTTAGATGACAAATAAAAGGAAAACTAAGATTTTCAACAAGTAATATGACATGCATACATCACCATGAACCAAAAAATAAAAGGAATTTTTAAGTAATATGAAGGACTAAAGACTTAATAAAATGCCTACTTTACCAGAAGCTTGAAAAGACATGATTTAGTAGATAAAATATTCTGACTATATTTATTTAAAATTGAATGCAATAGGCATATATTGTACTGTGTATATGAATATAATTTTTTAAAATTCATAATTTGGCTGGGTGTGTAGTCTATTGTAATTCACCTTGGGAGGCCGAGGCAGGACGATTCTAAGTTTGAGCTCAGCCTGAGCCACTTAATGAGATCTTGTCTAAAAATCAAAAATAGGCTGGAGATGTAGCCTAATGGTAGAGCACTTGCCTAGCTTGTGTGGGACCTTGGGGTCAATACCCAGCAACACAATAACAAAACATAACAAAAAATTAACAGTGAAAACAACAATTTGTCTGAAGAAAATCGTGAATATCAATTTTTTATTATATGAAAGACAATAATACGATAAGATTTATTATCTGATGATCTGGACAAGTCATCATTTTCTATATATCAATTCTTACTATTTTCAGGGATTTTTAAACATTTTTAAAAATCGAATTGTGAGAGAAGCTTTTACCTTCATGTGGTATTTCAAAGAATCCAAAAGACTGAATTGAATACTGCACTTTGGACAAGATCTTAGGTCAGGCTCTTCAGTTGTCTCTTCAGCAGATGACATATTTGAACCTAAAATAAACAAAGGGCTTTTATGACTGAAATTCATCTTAATATATATGCTGCTGAAGCACGCACCAAAATCCATCTTAAAAATCACCTCAAATAACAACTAGTAATAATTTTAAATACTGTCACAATTTCAACACTTTATACATAAGTAATATTTCTTTTTCATATATTGGATTTCATACTTACCTGGTGATACCATAACCTGGGAACATGTTGCTGGAGAATTACTTAAAGACAATGTAGAAGAGGGATTTATTTCAGAAACACTTTCTGTGGTCTTTGGCTTTTTTTGATTAACACTGTTCATTTTAGAAACAGAAGGACGTTTTAATCCAAATGAAGTTTGATCCACACCTATACAGATTTAAATAGTCGAAAAGATATTTATAAATGCTTTAGTATACAATATTGTTTATGTAAAATTGCTTACTAAAATGATCTTATATTTAAAATTAACTAAAAATACCTTGGACAAATTAAATACATTTAAAATATCATACAAATATCAAAAAATAATGAATATTTATATACATATGGGGCAGAAATTGTATAAACAGCTTTTGTGGACTACATATATTTGACAAATTTATGGTATCAGCTTTATGCAGGAAAATTATTCCTTTGTATATGGGACTGGGTCTTTTGGGCATGGAACCTAGAGGCATGTGCAAGCTAGGCAAGCACTCTTCAACTGAATCACAGCCCCAGCTTTTTGAGACAGTTTTGCTATGCAGTTGAGATCAGCCTTCAACTCAACACACTGTACAGCCAAAACTGGCCTCAAGCTCGTGGTAATCTCTCTGCTTCAGCCTCCCAAGTGCTGGGACTACAGATATGAGCCACCAAGCCCAGCTCCAGTCTTTTTTTTTTTTTAATTTTCAAAACAGGATCACACTATAGGCTGGGCAAAAAATTTTGATCCTTCTTGCTCAACTTCCTGGATAATAAGATTATAGAAATGTGCCATAGGAGTAGTGTCTATGCAAAAAAATTCTAAAGAGTCTTTCAAATAAAGAAATACATATCATGAAAGAAGACCAAAAACTCCAAGTCAAAAAAAAAATTAAAACACAGAGAATACTCTGGACTAAATTCCTTCAAATGAACTTATCTTTTGATGTTTAAATATATTTTAGCTTATATAATCAGTCTAGACAAGAGTTGATTGTCCAGGCTTCCAAATATATAATTCATAATTATCAACATAACAACTAATAAGTCCTTTAATAATAATGCAATTTTCATTTTTTTTCATTTTTCAGTTTTCTTATATGGATCTCAAAAAAAAACCTCAGATAAGTAACTTTATCTCCAAATGGTTCATTTTAGGTTTGGGGAATACATGCATTATGCAGAAAAATATAAAAGTGTATCTATTTTAACAAGGTGAGAAAACTGAAGTAAAAAAGAGTTTAAGTGACTTGGTAAAGACCACAAAAATCTTTAGAATAGATGCTTTGGTTTGGAGCTGTGGCCCAGTGGCAGAGCGACTGCCTAGCATGCATGAGGCCCTGGATTTGATGCTCAGCACCAAGGAGAGAAAAAGAAAACATAATGAAAAAAACTTTGAGTATGGTGGTGCATGACTGTAATTCCAGCACTCACGAAGGCTGAGGCAAAATCACTGCAAATTTGAGTCCAGCTAGTGCTAAATAATGAATTCAAGGTCAGCCTGAACTACACAGCAAGACCAATCTCAAAATAAACAAACAAACCTATATCTTTCTAAACCAAGTACAGTGGTATTTGCCATTCAAGGTAAAGATCCGCTTTGTGCATTACAAAGACTTTAAAAGAGAGAAGAGTCACTGTCTTTTTTTTTTTTTTTTTGCTACCAGGGATCGAACTCTCAACCTTGTGCTTACCAGGCACACGCTTTGAGCCACTGAGCTAAGTCCCTGGCCCCTGAGTCACTGTCTTTAACCTACGGATGGATCATGATTTCAGACTTTTTCTATGACTAAGATCATGTGTTTTATCAAATCAGACTGAAGACCACTATTTTATATCTCTTATTTTGGCCCTTGGTTATTTTATTAACTAGATATCTAGGTATATAAATATCAAGCCACATACAACATTATCAAAATGGGAAAATATTTTTGACACTCATATTACTATAAGAAATTTTTGTTTGGGTTTGATAAATGCTGTATGCTAATTTGGTAGTGAGTATTTACTATGTCCAAAATACCACTTCTTTAGCTCTAGCATCTTATAATACAACTTATAATCACATTTAACTATATTTACAACATTCATTTGGATAGAAAGACGTTAGTTTATTTGAAAAATCAACTATAACCATGTGTTTTTATCATACTAATGGTCTTCCAAATAATATTTTTCTCACAGAGTATTGAAGGTATCAGGGGAATTCCTCAACTCACAGAAATTACATAAAGATATTTTACCCCATAGCTCAAAGAATACATACTACCCAATTAATAAAAAGAAAAAATATTCTATTATTGAATATGATTTTATACGAAAAAATCTAAGGGCATTCAGGAATGATTAGCTTTATCTATTTTATAACATATGAAAAAATAACATGAAAATATGGGCTCTAAAGAGAAATTTAATTTCATAAGCATATTCATCAAGTCTTTTTAAAATTTTTATGAAAAAATGCTAAATCAAACCTTCCAAAAAATTTTTTCCTATGCCTGTGGACAGTGGTATTGTATCCTGGGATGAACCAAACAGTGAGACTGAAGAATTATCCGATTCAACTTGTGATGAATTCTTTGAAAAATCCTGTAAAATGTTATAATTATTTTGTTTAGTAAATTTTATATAAGGGTAAATTTAACTATATTCCCAAACTATAAAGATAAGCTTAAAGATTCAATCACTAAAAACTATTCAGCATAAAGGTAATTATTAATCTGCTTTATTTTTGTAATTTTTTTGGAAATGCAAAATTAGTTTAAAATAAAAAGCTAAAAAATTGATATCCTTGATCTAACTATTCCACTTCTAAGAATTTACGCTAAGGAAATAAAAATGCTTAATGGAGAATTATAGCAAAAAAACCCTCTTTATGTCTAACAATGGTGGCATGACTACTATGCAACATCACGATGGGAGGATCATCAGAGGTAGATACATAAATAAACAACATGGATCAGCTCTGGTGGTGTAACACAATAAAGTAACCATAGTTAACAATAATCTGTGGTGTATTTCCAAAATAGCTAAAAGGCTTATAATGTTCCAACACAAAATATATTAATTTTAAAGAATGAAAACATTAATATGAGCAAAAAGTTACCATTATTAGTAATTATTACTAGTTATACTTACATATGTTTAAATTGCAGTTTTCAATACTATACCTATTTAATAATATGCTGGATAATTAGTTTTTGCAGTTAAGACTTTTGGTTATTGGTTGAACCATACCATAAAGATAGTGACATATTCTCATGGTCATTATGCTTCTGCTGGAATGGCAATTAGCTATGACAGTTCATAATTCCTAACTTAGTATTATAATATCCAGAAACACTTACAGATTTAGATATATCCTGAACAATAGTAGAACTTTGTGAAGATTTAGATTCAGGAAGAAATCTAGGTAAGGTAGCCACAGGATTTGATCTTGGGTCTTTGTAATGTTGACTGGTAGGTTTGAACATATCAGAAATTCCTATATTTAAAATTATACAACATATTGAATATATTAATATATAATCAATATAGTATAGTGAAAATATTTTAGTTTAAATTAGTATAGTAATAAAATAGTGTACCTGGACTAAGCGGCTCATTCTTTATTCCCTTTGAAGATGAGCTGGTGTTATTTCTGTTCAAAAT
The DNA here is from genome assembly GCA_004027295.1 of Dolichotis patagonum. Lineage (NCBI taxonomy): Eukaryota > Metazoa > Chordata > Mammalia > Rodentia > Caviidae > Dolichotis > Dolichotis patagonum. Next base: position 20,664 of record PVJX010021485.1, on the reverse strand, counting down.
ATCTGTGAAAATTATATTTATTTTAAAAATAATTATTTGAAATATATTATGATAATAAAAACGCCAAAAATACAGCCATAATAACCAAAAATGGAAATACATTTCTTTCCATTAATGGCAAAGATTATGTAGTTTCAAAATCAAGTCCTCCACCAACCCCCATGCCACATTCACTCTCCTAAATGCCTGACTTTGCATTACAGGTGGGTTCAAGCCATTAAAGAGCAGCTTGTATGTTTTGGTGGTTGTAATCTACCAAACACAAGTTTTTACATGCCCAAAGGTAATTCTATAAAAACATTTAGCTCATAGTCAACATGCTAACACATCTTATAGACTATGCATAAAATATCACCAAAATAAAATTTTAGGGGGTCTTTTTCAGACAGGTTTTCGCTATGCAGTTTAGGCTGACCTTGAACTCACTTTTTAGACCAGGTTGGCCTCATACTCATGGCAATCCTCCTGCCTTGGACTCCCAAGTGCTGGGATTATAGGTGTGCGCCACCATACCTGGCTAAAATAAAATTCTGAGGCCCAGCTACCTGGTAGCACACGCCTGTAAACACAGCACTCAGGAGGCTGAGGCAGGAGGATTGTTTCGAGTTCAAGACCAGCATGGGCTACAAAGTGAGCTCAAGGCCAGCCTGAACTGCAGAGTGACACCCTGTCTCAAAAAAGACAAAAAAGATAAACTAAAATAAAGTTCTGAGTTAACAATTTAGAAAAGATATTTCACTGGATTCAGTCCCCTTTTTGATAGAATCACTTCAACTATGAAACTAATAGATATTATTGTAGTTGAGTACTGTTAAATCATTTACAATTGATATAAATCCAACATGAATGTGAGTTGGTTTCTTTCAATAAGATGATTTGAGTAATAATTTTGAAATATGGTAATATTTTAGCATAAATTGTCAGTGATAAGAACAGTAACTTAAAATACAAATACACTGTGCTGTTTCACTATCAAAAATAGATGTACCAAATAAACCTAGTACATTTTATGATTTAAGTGCCACTCTACTTAGCACTTCATGAATTTGTCGTGGAAGATTACATTGAGAATTTAACTGGATAAATTTTCCTACTTCTGATAAAAATGAATAAAAGTGCAAGGGGACTCAAGAGAAAGAAGAGGGTAGGCAAGAAGTTGCACATCTATAATACCAGCACTCTAGGAGGTAGAGGCATTAAGATCTCAAGTTTGAGCCTTGCCTGGACAATTTAGAACCCATTTCAAGATAAAAGGGCTGGGAGATATAGCCCAGTGCCACTGGTTCAATCCCAATGGAGGAGGGTAGGCAGGAGACAGCAGACAAACAGAGACAGAGACATAAGACAGACAGATGCAACAGAGACAGGCAGACAAGCAGGCAGAGAAATGGAGATAAAACTACTAGGCATTCAGAAAATTTAAAACTTGTCCCAACCACACTGTTGTTCATTGCTTTGGTAATTCAAAAAAAATGGTATGCTGACTACAGTCTATGACAAATTCTCCAGTTTAGAAGGGTAAATAAAATTCAAAGTCTTTGCTGCTTCTTTCCTGAAATTCAGTATTTTGTCCCATGTACTTTATACCTTTTGAGAGGACATTTTAACAAGTTATCACTGATTCCTTCACTTTGACATAATAATGTCAAGTCTAATTACCTGAAACAAGTCTAATAATTCACAAAGGCAATGGGCATCTTCTGCTGGAAATCCATAAGGATGTAAGTGCACTGACTGCCTATATCATCCAAGTACAGTGACTAAAGGGTAGGCCATTCCTCCATGAATACAAATAGTTGTAAACCAGGCATGGTGGTGCATGCTTTTAATCCCAGCATTCAGGAGGCTGAGCCAGGAGGAGTGCTATGGGCTTGAAGCCAGCCTAAACTACACAGTTTGTTCAAGGCTAGCTTGTTACAGTACATATTTAGACCCTATTTCAAACAAATAAACAAACAAGAATCCCCTAGCATTTACTGTAAAGTGAGTGTAGCCAGAAGCTAAGCACAGATCAGAGACTGAATAATCACATAGCACCTATGCATTTTAATAGCAGTGAGTCAAGTTGACACTTTGATGAGATAGTTGCTTGGACGTGACAACCCCTACAAGACACTCACACAAACCTAATTATAACATATTCTGACTACTTTAAACAAAGTACAAATTACTTTTCATAAAGGGTTGCAAAGAAAAATAGAAAACAAAATTAAAACAGGTAAGCTGCATGGCTTCCTTAAAAAGTAGGATTTCAGAAGGCCAATGTAGTGAGATAATCTCACTGTTTAACTGTTTTCTCACATATGGTATTTTAACCTCTCACCTCCTTATTCCTGTGCCCAACCACATCCTCACTGTAATTATCCAAGTTTTTACTAACTTCTACCCCTCCATCTCACATCTAGCTCCTTTCAAAAAAACAAATATATCAAGGGCATATATAATAGTCCATAGATTTTTCTATTCAAAACAAAGAACAACTATCTTACAAAACATCACTAAAGTAAATGCTTACTTGAAATGGCTGGTTTTGAACTCGATATTTCTCCAACAAAGATTAGCTCATCATCATCATCATCATCATCTTCCACCTGCATTTCTTCTACGTTTTTCTGCCATGGTTCCAGCTCTTCTTCCTCACATTCCATGAAGAGTTCTGCCATTTTTGAATTATCTGATTTTCAAAAGAAGAGAAAGAAATCTTACTTTCAAAAATAAAAAAAAATCTTTTCAATACAGATCATTATCTGTAGTTGATACATGGTAACAAAAGAAATGGAGAATTTAATTCTAGATAGATAATGGAATACATGAGATATTTACCATAGCCAATAAATTTTAACATGAAATCTATTTAAAGTGAATTTCAGTTATATTACTAGGATATGATTATATTTACAAAAAAGTAAAAAAAAACTCAGCTGTATTAATAACAGAGAGATAAATTAAGAATGAGAGACAACCCCTCCCCCAATTATGGTTGAGGGCTGCTAGGCACAAAGCAAAGACAGGATGAAGTGCTAGACTGAAAATAGGGTATTAAATGAAGCTTATTGCATTCCACAGCAGGTAATTTTTACCTAAGGAAAATAAGCAAAGAACATATTGTGAATACTACCAGCCTGTAAGTTCTGAGCAAACAAAGACACAGAATAAAAAAAATTAAAAGATTACAATTAACATCTTTGGAAAGATAAGACAAAATTATTACAAATACCATTCTGAAAAAGTAAAAATAAGACAGTCAAGTTTCAGTTAAAAAATGTCAAAGTTGAGCAACTATGGAACTAAAAGGCAAAACTTACAACAAATAGAAAAGCCAAGAGTGTTAGAAAAATCAACTTCAAATGTACAACAGACATGTAATAAAAACTGGTCACAGTGGCACGTGCCTATAATCTCAGCTACTTGTGAGGCTAAAGTAGGAAGACCGCAAGTTCAAGCCCAGCCTGTGCAATTTAGTAAAATCTTGTCTCAAACAATAACTAGGGAGTGATGGCACACACTTGTAATCCCAGCACTCTGGGAGGCTAAAGCAAGAGGATTTCTAGTTCCAGGCAAGCCTAGGCAATTTAATGAGACCAGTTCAAGGAAAAAAAGTTCAGGGATATAGCTCAGTGTAAAGGCCCTGGATTCAATACCCAGTACTGAAAATAATTCAGAAACAGGACAGAGAAAAATGACAGGAAGGTAAACAAATAAGAGAAAAATTCCCAGTTCTAAAGGCCATAAATCTCCATACTGAAAGGAGCCACCAGCACACAGCAAAATGACCAAGAACAGAAAAAAAAATTACACTAAAGGATATCATATAAAATTTCAGAAGACTGAAAATAGAACATACCACAGTTGGAGTGGAGGTATAAGTTAAAATAATGCTTATATAAAAATCTTAAACATATTTTTTTTACATTTAGCCAATCTATTCTGACCAAAAAATTGCTCTCTTTTTCCTTTTTTCGGTACCAGAAATGGAACTCAGGACCTTGTGTTTGCCAGGCAGGTGCTGTGCTGCTGCACTTCAGCCTCTATACTGCTCTTTCTTAAGTCATCAGTTTTTGTCATTATCTGATGATTTTCTATCAAGAAACATGAGAATTTCAGTTTGTCAAAATTTCACTCCCATTTACTTTTTCTTCCTCAAGCAGAATCCACTGAATTATGGGACTTGAAGAAAAAGAAACATGACCAGAAACACAATACAAACAGAAAACATGACATTCAACACAACACAAACGCAAAGGAAAGTTTCAGGACAGTAACTGCACAATAGGCCTATGGAGCAAATCAGCCAGAATATATTATGAGAATGTTACTGCAAGGAGACCTGATATTTCTCCAGCTGAAAATATCAAATATTACACTTACATTACCTGGCACATTTTACCATGTTGAAAACTAAGAGGCTATACAAAAGTATGGTAATACTTAGTTATACAGCTTAATAACCAGCAAATGTAAGGAATGAAAACTTTTTAATTGTAGAATAAAGAAAATGTAACCATAACACATTAAACCACAGTACTGTGCTTATCTATGAACAATATTGTGATCACCATGATAAAAACTAAGATGATTTAACCAAAAATTGAGATGTAACTATACTGAGAAAAGCTTGGAAAGCTAATATGTAAAAACCAACCCCCCCCTGAAATTTCCATTTTTATTGACAGATAAAATCAGCAGATGACAAAAATTAGTGATCTGAGAGCAGTATGTACATATATATTTAAAAACAGAAATTCAGAAAGAATTACTAGAAAAACAGCTTAACAATTGAGAGTAGATGCCTTGGGGTAGGGGAGAAGGTCGTATATAGGTATACGCATGTGTTCAGACAGACTTGTCTACCTCATTCCATTAAAGAAATTGTGCAAACTAAATACTTTTCAGATTTGACTTAAACTGTGTGTTGTTTCTATTAAAAAGAAGTACTGAAGGAGATCTAAAGTAAAATAACAACAATGAGGACTGTATGTAAGTGGAAGAGAAGTGTATGGGAGACAACTAAAACTTCAGAGTTCTGGCTTAGACAAAAAAACTTTCTTTTAAAATGCAGCCACTTGTAAAGGTAATTCCATTGTATTAAAATAATGCTATTTCTACTCTCAACCCAAAATGAAGACCATAGTTTAACATGACTTTAAAAAGCACTATTTGAAGAAAATAATGGTATGAGGATAGTATACAACAGAAACATCTTAACAAGTCAGTGCTATTCTTCTCTTTTATTTTCCCCCTCTACACAGGTGTGTCACAAATTGTTTCTTTTTTTCCTACCCAAGGCCTTGTGCAAATTAGTCAAGGACTCTACCATTGACTTACACCCCAGCCCAAAATTCATTTCATGTTTAGTAGTTAATTTCCCTCTATAAAAATTCCAAAGCAAAAAATGTTCTTATCCTCCCAAATATATTTAATATTATGAACTGACTTTTTCTAAATACCTCAAAAAAGTATACAGATTATCCTCAAGTAATTAAAAGCAAATTCATATCATTTGTATTTTTGCGTACTTAAAATCACCATCTTCATTGTGTTCTTTAGAGCCCTCATCTGCACTGATTTTTCTATCCAGAATATCCTTTCTCCTCACCTTATACTGCCCACATTAAGTAAATAGAGTGGAAAGAGCAAGGACTTGACATAGAATTGAATACAGTAGTTCCCCTACTTACGATTTTACATCCATGGTTTTAGTTACCTGTGGTAGTCTGAAAATATTAATGGAAAGTTTCAGAAATAAACAAGTCACAGGTTTTATTTTATTTTTCATTACATGTCACTGTTAGTACCATAATGAAACTTTACACTTTCCTGCCCTGTCCTTCCTGGAATATGAACCATCCTTTGTGTCCAGTGTATCTATACTTATACATGACCTGCCTGCTGCTCACTTAGTAGTCATTCTAGTTATCAGTCCAATAGTGCTTTTGTTGAAGTGGTTTTTATTTTAGCTAATAATGGCCCCATCACCAATGTTGCTGGTGATCCAGACAGGACATAAGTAAGTTGCACACTGCATTTGTTAAGTGGAAAACTAAAAGTTCCTGACTTAATAATGAAAGAAAAAAGCCTCATATGCCAAGGTTGCTAAGATTTATGGTAAAAACACATCCTCTAAGAAACTAGAAGTAAAAAGAAATTTATGCTAGTTTTTGCTGCTGTACTTTAAATAGCAAAAGTTACAGCCACAGTGCATAACATAATAAATAGGATGGAAAAGGAATTAAACCATAGGATTTGGTAAAATCTGTGTTTTTAGCATTTATTGGAATTCTTAAAGACTATATCCTCTAGGTAAGAGGGAACTATTGCAGTTCAAATCTTTATTACAACTGTTCCTTAATTGTATGTCCCTGGAGACATTACTTGGCCTATTTCATCTTCTCTGATATGCTTAAAATATCCATCAAATATAGAAGTGGTAACAGACATTGAAGATGCTATATACAGCATGTAATTTCAAGCAGATACTTTACGAAATATCAATGCTATCTTTTCCTAACTCAGAACAATTGTAACTTCCTCAATAAACAACTAAACCTGTTTTTCTTTCACCTCTTACTATACTGACAGTCTGTCATCTAATTTAAGGTTTATTATATATGCTCTCAAATTGCTTACTATTTTTAATGTATCTTAATTATATGCTTTCAACTTCAAAAGTAAGATTCTTGAGAGTAAAGAACATTTTCTTCCTCCTTTGTGCTTCCTCCTACATACAGTAGTCCACTAGATACATTACATGCACTTAGCATATACTCTACAGGCTAAGAAACTTGGCAAAGTCAGAAAATACCAAAGTTAAGTCAGGGAAGTTAATACATATTGATAATGATATCATAGTGATACCATGTGAACACATGGGCCTTCCTTATTCTTTTGAACTAGATACTCCCACTGTCAATACAGTTAAGATATACTGGCGAGGAAAACCATTTAAATTACATAACACATATAGCATAATAAGTTTTAGAAATTAAAGTTTTTGTCTATGTAGAGAAAGTTTGCATTTATGTTTGTCAAGACTGTAATAGCTAGCTCTGTGGATGAGGAGGAAACATTTAATATCTAATTTGCTCAAATTTTTATTGTATATTGTTCATTTTTAACCATGAACATGTTTTACTTTAATAAATCTAAGCCTTTTTCTTTTTGAGGGGTAGCACTAGGGATCAAACCCAAGGCCTTTATGCTGCACTACATCCCCACCCCCAGCATTTTTTTTGGAGGCAGGGTCTTGTTAAGGCACCAAGTTGCCCAGGCTGGGCTCAAACTGAGGATCTCCTTGCCTCACCCTTTCAGAATGCTGGGATTACACAGGTAGGTATCACCATGCCAGCTCTAAGCATCTTTATTTTTAAGAAAATGTGTCCTCCTCTATCACCTTTTCTCTTGAAGAAAGCTTATCAGTAAAAAAACTATGCAGCAGTTAATACCTACTTGTTTGTTGAAAAGGGCTGTCATCCATCAAGCTGCAATCACCTAAGAACAAATACATGACATCAATCAATTTTATTAGTAACTTTAAGTCACATCAAATACTGAAACATGAAACTTGATTTAGAAATCTGGTTCTAATTTCAATCTCTTCATGTAATACTAGACAAGGTGGCAAGTTAGGTTTTGGTTTTCCACCCCATAAAATAAAGATATCTACTTTTGGAGTAGATTTTTTAAGTTAAATGTACACATATCTAATCTTTTTCTCCTACAAAAAAGCTTGCAATCTGAGTTTGATATGTATAATATACACATGTAATTTACATAATTGTTTCATAACCCAATACAATTTAGTACATAAAATGCTGAATAGTTTAACATTCTCTACTTGAGGAAATCTGATAAATTATTAAATGACAAGTTTTATGCCAGGCATGGTGGTACATGCCTCTAACTCAGCGACTCAGAAGGCTGAGGCAGGAGCATCTCAAGTTGAGTCTTCCCTGGGCAATTTAGTGAGACACCGTTTCAAAATTTAAAAAATAATACAAAAGGCTGGGGATGTAGCTCAGCTTGAAGAACCTAGGTTCAATTTCTAGTATCCCTCTACACACATATACAGACATATAACACAAAGTTATTAAATGTTATCAAAAAACTTGAATTGCTTTATTTAGAATAAGACTTTGATTCTGAGTTGCACTCTGAATTCTCATGTATATCCCATATAGTCTATATACAAAATAAATACTACTATTACACTATTTCAGTTACAAAATGAAGTGGTCAAAATTAGGGATCAAAATCTAAAGTAGGATATACAGAGCTAATTCAGGGTTTACATTTGTCTTTATCTGCAGATTGGCAAGAACAAACTTTTCCTTATGTTGTATTACTTGTATTGATTAGTTCACAGGAAAAATATTAAACTCCAGAAAAATTTACTGTTTACAAATGTTTGAATTTGAATTATAAGATTCTCTAGTAAATTTTGTTCTTTAGCAAATTTCTCTGGTTCTTTTGTTTTTTTGAGACAGGGACTTGCTATGTGGTTCAGGCTCATCCTGAACTCACTATATAGCCCAGGCTGGCCTTGAACTTGCAGTAACCTCCTGCTTTAGCCTCCAAACTGCTGAGATTACAGGTGTGCCCCATCATGCCTGGCCAAATTTCTCTAGTTCTGAGATTTACAAATGTCTTGAACTCAACTACTTTTTAATGCTTTGTCCCCTAAACTAGAAGTAATACATATATCAAGTAAATAAATATGACAATCCCTGCTCAACATTAAGTATCTAAGGTTATCAAGAATATGAAATAAAGTAGGCCCAATAGCACGTGTTTGTAATTCTCACATACTGGGAAGACTAGGTAGGATTTCAAGTTTGGGCTCAGCCTGTGCAAATTAGAGACTCATCAAGATCCTGTCTCAAAAAATAAAGGGCTGGGGATGTGGCCCAGTGTGAAAGCCCTGGGTCCAATCCCCAATATCACTTCCACACACAAAAAAGTATTCTTAAGAGTCACAACTGTATAGCCTATGAGATTAACATAACACTTTTATGTTTGACTAACATTTTTTTCAAATCCATTTTATTCAAGGATAAAAAGAAAGAAAAGAAGAAAAAAACTACAACAAAATTTCAAAACACATCAATCTGGGGCAACATTGGTGCATACATTGCACATTGTAACCCCCAAATCATTTACCCAGAGCACAACACATCTGCATTCAATTGTCTGAACAAAACCAGCACAACTCTTTCTTTTCAGCACTTGGAGAAATCAGTAATATAACTATCTTAACTATTTTTATATACATATACATAAACTTTTTTTCTTTCAGCTTGTCACACTAATGAAACAATACGATGTTTACACATGTATTAGACTAACAAGTATATAAAATATCTATTGGCATAAATACCCTAAAATGAGTTCTAAATGTGCAAGTAGTCTATAAACAAGTCCTGTTTACTGCCTATGGGTACAGAGATGTCTTAAGGCCTATAGCAGCAGTCAAGGAGCCTCAGCTGGTATGTTCATAAACATAGGAACCAAAACTTCAGTTTAGATGTTATGCAACTAGCCACATGTGGTCACTTAAATTTAAAATAATTAAAATAAAAAATTTAGCTCTTCAGTCACTTTATCCATGTTTCAAGTGCTCAAAAGCCACAAGTCACTAGTAACTACTAAAATGGACAGTGTTGCTACAGAATATTCTATTGGCCAACACAAGTCTCAAGGATCATGATCCTATTTAGTTCTAGTTTAGTAATATAAATCTTTATGGATCTCTTTGGGAGGATTTGAGCCCTCCAAAATTATCACCATGAAACTCCCTCAAGTTAGCATTTCACAGATGTAGTGGCAAGGAATGGTATGGGGTATTAAACTGGCTGTCAGAAAAAAAGGAATATCCAGCAAAGATATGCAGTAGGGATCCTAAAGCTCTGATAACAGCAACTCTAGAGTCTAGTCTCTTGGTTCTGTAGGTAAGAGTTACTGTGAAAATAAAAGAGGAAAGAACGTTCCATTTCAGCTATTGATACAGGTAGGGATAATATGCCCATGTTCTTATGGGGAAATATGTATTCCAAATGACACATGCTTGAACATAACACATTAACTTTTTGAGACCTTGTAAAAATATATATATATTTTTGGTGGTCCTGAGGATTGCACCTAGGGCCTTCTACATTCTGAGTAAGCTACCTTCCCAGCCCTTTTTGCTGTTTTTTCTTTTTAGAGACAGGGTCTTGCTATGTAATTCAGGATGACCTTGAACTCATAGTGAACCTCTTGCCTCAGCCTCCCAAATTCTGGGATTACAGGCATGTGCCACCACACACCGCTTGCTTCAACTTTTATACATGTAAGATTTAACTCTATTTTAAAAGAGCTTATTCTGAAAAAGCTTTGTAAAATTATGAATTAAAATACTTCTTTAAGTTAATGGATATTACTTAGTACCCACTAGGATGGTTATAATCAAAAGACAAAGACTAACAAGAGTTGACAAGCATACAATGAAACTGGAACCCTCGTATACTGCTAGTGGGAATGTAAAATTGTAGAGCCATTGTGGACAACACTTTAGCTCCTCACAAAGTTAAACATTAAAGTTATCAATCATTGCTAAAAAAAAGTTATCAATCATATGACCCATCCATTTCTTCCTAGAGAGATAATTAGAAACATACATAAGTAAAAGTCTATATACAAATGTTTATAGCAGCATTATTAACCATAGAAAAGTGAAAAACATTCAAATACTTATGGAAGCATAACTGCTGAAAGGATAACAAAATGTGGTATATCTATATATTTAGCAATAAAAGGAAATGAAACTGTGATACCTGTTACACATATGGACTTCAAGGATATTATACAAAGAAAACAAATAGATCATCTACTATATGATTTCACTTACATGAAATGTCCAGAAATGGCAAAACCATAGATGGTAAGTAGAATAATGCTGCCAAGGGTTGGGTTGGGGGAAATGGGGAGTGGTTGCTATTGGACACAAAGCTTCTTTCTAGGGTGATGAAAATGTTAAAAAATTGCTTGTGGTAATGGTTATGCAACTCTGAATATACTCAAAACAACTGAATTGTATACTTTAAATGGAAGTACTGAGCTTTGTGCCATGAGGCACATGCCTATGATCTCAGCTACTTGGGAGGCTGAATGAGGATCCAATTTCAAATCCAGCCTGGGCAACTTAGCAAGGCCCTGTCTTACAATACAAATAACTAAGTAAATAAACAAATAAGGGGTTGTGAGGTAGCTCAGTGTTAAGAGTACTTGCTTAGCATGTGAGAGCCCTAGGTTCAATCCCTAGTATTGCAAAATAAAAAATAAATAAAAAGTATGAATTTTGGGGGATATAAATCAGCGGCAAGTACAAGGTCATGAGTTTGATTCCCAGTACCAAAAAAAGGTGTGAATTTTATCTCGATAAAGCTATCAAGAAAACAAGCCAGTAGCATATAAGCCTGTTAGTGAGGGAATCACCCTGTGAGAAAAAAAAGCACCTACCTATGAAAATCAAAAAAGGGAATAGCAATGTTGGAAGATTCTGGGGTAGAAAAAGAGGTAGTTTGGGAAAATAATTAAAGTCCTAATGACACCATTTAAACCCCTGAAGCTAATAATCCTTGAAGCAAATTATACACTAAAAGGTTCACAGAGGAAATAATTGTTCATTTTTTGTTTAATCTACTCCAAACCAGATTTCTGGCACTTTATTAAAAAATACAGTTACCAATGAATTATCCCAATATTTTTTGAACCATGGTTAACATTCCTCTGGGAAAATAGAGATAATCCAGATAGTGCAAGGGAGCTCCTTTTTTTGTCCTTTTGAGACAGAGCTTCACCATGCAATTCGGGCTGTCCTTGAACTCACAATGATTCTCCTTTCTCAGCCTCCAGAGTGCTAGGATTACAGGCATGTGCCACCAAGTCTGGCTTGTTTTGCTATCTTTCAAGAAATCTAATACAAGCATATTCTGGGATTACCATCTCACAACTAAGTTAGGCTGGCCACATAATTTCAATAATAAGTATGAACCGCAGATATGAAAAACTTTAGAAGACAATAGTGACTTTGTTTTAGCAAAACGTATTATTCATTCATTCAAAATATTACAGTTGGCTCAAATGCCAATGCTTTTGTAGTTTCAATTATTTATTGTTTTATGGTTGTGTTAAGAACACAGAATATTTTAAACATTTTTTTAAGTATCAGTGTGTCTATGAAAATGTTATAACAGGAATTACTGGCAAAGTACTCAAATCCAAGACATAACGGTTTATATAAAATGGCAACCCTATGGCGCATGTGTTATTTGTTTTTAAGGCAAAATATGTTAATGTATGAATTGTTTTTTCTAAACTAAAACCTCAGAATTCACGTTTAATTGCAGTGTTGGCACTTGGTGATAAACAAGTAGGTTTTAGGTCACAGTTTGGGCCATCACTGGTTTTTGTCTTGGATCCTTCAGACAATTTCATTGTCAACTAAGCAATTCAAACTCTCAAACCAGGTCAAGGGGCCGGGGTTTAGCTCAGCTGCATAAACCCTGTTTGGCAAACTTGAGGTTGTGAGTTCGATCCCCGGCACTAAATATATATATATATATATAGATAGATAGTCACTATCTTTTTTTTGTTCAAAAACTTCTGCATTGTGCAAATTATTTCTGAAAGCCTAAACAAATGTACAGATGCATTTTAAGAAGACAGTTTTTAATGGCTTTACTATAATTTAGATTTTTGACTTTTATCTGTTTTTATACTTCACCTATTTGAAGAAAATAGGTAGTTTACAATAGGATTCAAAATTCATTAGTGTAATACATTGTGAAGTTTCCTATATTTTAAAACATTTTGTGTTCATTTTTGGTATGTGGCACTATAATGCAATATAATTTCTGCAAAATAATTTTATATTATATTCTGGCTAAAAACTGACTCTAGAAATATACTTGTTTCCTTTTGGTGGCACTGGAGACCAAAGCAAGTGGTGCTCTGCCATTAGCTATATCTCTGGCACATTTTATTTTTTCAAGACAGGGTTTCACGAAATTACAGACTGGCCTTGAACTTGTGATCCTCCTGCTTTATCCTATGGAGTCACTGGAATTACAGGCATGTGCTGCTATTGCACCCAATGGAAACTTACTTTTATCAGTATTTATATGTAAAAGATACACAGCGTGGGAAAAAGACTAATAGCATAATTGCTGGAGTTTCAAAGCTAGTCTATATAGTAAATATATAATCTTTATATGATATTCTATAATTCTTTATTGCTAAAGTAACTGCAAGAAATATGTACTTATTAATTCATATTTTATAGGGGTAAAATTATTTAACAGAGAAAATGTCAATTAAGTGTCATGGTGGGAATACTAAAAATAGAGGCAGAATATATGGGAATTCTGGGTCTACCACTTTTGGCTGCCAAACTTAGAGAAGCTTAATCAACCTCTTGGAGTATTAGTTTATCTGTAAAGTGAAAACAGTAATACATTGCTTGCAGCACTACTGAAAAGTGCCAGAAATCCTTCTACAGTATATTGAAGTATTTTGCTTAACTTCTTCACTTGATATCATACCACAAACCACGGGTACAAGCAGTAAAAAGATAATAAAATTCTAAAATAAAAGTATATTAGATATTAAATGCAAACATTTTAGTGAAAATAATTCTAAAACAAAATCTAGTAAGCTTTGCACTGGTTTACATTTCTGCATGTTTTTAGTATCTGTCTTAATAAAAGACTAAACTAGATTCTCTTAGCTTCTAAAATCATTTTCATTTTTCTAAGCATGAAGTATGCTGTATTTAAATTCTTATAAATATCTAATACTTTACACTATTTCTTTATTCTTATGAAAATTATCTGTAAGACTTCAATAGGTAATAAAATGGTCTATTCAACCTAAGTGGTACCTAGTGATGATGGTTTTTCCAGATATACTGCAGGTAAACATAAATATTCATTCAAAGAAAACCACTGTGCAAAGAACGAATTTTAAAAGTCTAGGTATATTTTTATTCAAATTACTGAGCAAGTCAAGTTTTCCTGAATCATTATTTACCCTGAGTTTTTTTTTTTAATTGGTACCGGGGATCGAACTCACGACCACGCGCTGCGCTTATGCCGCTGAGATAAACCCCCAGCCCCTACCCTGAGATTTTTGGATCAGGTGTTACTCTTACAATATGTAAGAGTCTGTATCTCAGGTAAGTCATAACCTCTAAAGGGTTAAAACAACCTGATGGAAAAATCAATTTTCTTAAAGTCATTCTCTGATTATTCTCAGTTATATATCTAATTAGTGAATATATGTGATAAATATTTCTGGTCTTTGAAAAGTTATTTTTAAATAAAATATTTTCAATATAAAATTCCAATATTCTATCATTTTTAAAAACTACAGGGCAGGGGATCCATCTCAGCTGCATAAGTGCCTGCCTGGCAAAGCGCTAGGTCGTGAGTTCGATCCCGTGAGTTTGATCCTCCGTACTAAAAGGAACAAACAAAACTATAAACCAGGAATAGTGGGACAAGCCTGTAATCCCAGCACTCTGGGAGGCTGAGGTAGGAGGACTGCCACGAATGCAAGGCCAGTTTGGGCTGGTCTCATAAACAATGAGTTTATGAGACTAGCTTTTTTTTTTTTTTT